>BQNB010106527.1:0-19397 GCA_026074375.1 Tanacetum coccineum | reverse complement strand
AAAAACTTTGAAAAACAATTTTGAACCTTTAAAACTCTTAAAAACAGCTTAAACAAGCTTAATAATCTAAACCAAATCTATTTTGATGACCATAACCCAAACCACAACCATTTTTACCCGTTTTTAATGTTATCCCAAACACCCCTTAAGTTTTTAAAAAGTGACTTAAAATCTTATAAAAACTATTTTAAACTGAAGTTTCTAAAATACTAACACTACTTAAGCCTTTTAAGACAAATAAAGACAAAAAGCAAGCAAATAAGCACTCAAATAAGCTATGACATATTTAGCTAATGATGACAGTTTTAACTAACATTGCATGAAAATGAAATGAAAGATCTATAAAAGCAAACTTAAGCATGAGTTACCTCTAATAAGCACAAAATACAGTGATAAGCTAAAAATAAGCTAAATAAGCTTAATGCTACAGTAAATAAGCAAAATTGAAAGAAATTTTACCTTTGATCCTTTGTTCATAAAGGATTCTTTGAAGACCTAAATAAGCTCTAAACCCTACCCGTAGCTTATAAATAAGCTAAAACTAAGCTTTACCCCAATAAGCCATCCTTTATAGCTTATTCATCCAAGCTTCAATCCAACAGTACCTTTGTCACCCTTTTGAATTTTCTTAAAGTATTTTTAAAAACAGAATGTAAAAATGGTTTAAATGAGAACTTAAAGGAGTTTAGGAGAACAATTAAGGTTTAGAACACAAGAAAAACCTTAACTGAATTTCATTAAACAAAAGTGCAAGTACAGAAACTTTTAACTTTAAAAACTTGACTTCAAATTACACTTGAACTAAAAAGAAATTACTTGTAAAACTAACTTAAACTCACTAAAAACTAACTGTTAGCCACAATGGCTTTACAAAGCTATATATAGGAAAAATTCGACTAGGCTCTTCTCTTTCTTCTCTCCACTTGTGTTTCTTTGAACACACATAAAAGGGGGTGTGTTTGTTGTGAGAGTGGTTCATAGCTTCAATCTTGGCCCTTCAATTCTTCAAAAATCAATCTTGGTCGTCGACATGGGCTTAGGGAGTTGTGAGATTGCCAACTTGGCAATCTTACAGCTGGGAAAGTTTAGTGGAGGAGGGGGGAATGGTTTGTCCATGGTGTGGTTTGGGTTGCAGGGTAAAAGGGGTGAGATTAACCCGTGAGTTGGTTTGGGGGGAAAAAGAAGCGGGAAAATTGGTTTGAGAGAGACAGAGTGTGGTTTTGGGAGATTGGCACAAATGGTCCCTCTAGGTTATATGTTGCATTGCACGATTCGTCCTTGTGTGGTTATAACTTTTGGGGACTTGGCAAAACAAGTCCCCAAGAGTTATAACACTCTTTTGCAAGAATCGTCCTGTGGTACAAGTTAGGAACTTGGGCAGCTTTGGCCCTTGTGGTATAGCTTTGCCGAATTGGCAGTTTAAAGAGGATTAGAGTCACCCAAGAAGAGATGGTCAAGGATGAAAAGCCAAAGAAAGGCTGATAAAGACCCATTGGTGTTATTTGTATTTGGTAGTTGATATTTTGCTAAGTTTTATGATGTAATAGTTAAGTTGTAACATTCAGATGGTTATGAAAAGCCTATAAGTTAGGCAATTTTTGACAATCTTATGCATTGTGATAACACATATTTAAATAATTTAACTTCGAATGGTCAAACATGGTATTTTATGTACTTATGGCCCACTAGTGCCCACAACTCCACCAGTACAAGTTGTAGGAATGAGTCGACCACACACACAATCAAGTGTCGACAACGTTGTGAAATCAAAACCAAACAGTATGCATAAACGCTAACATATATTCACTAACGGCATAAACTTTGTACAGTTATTGTACACTACCAAAATAGAATTTGGGCCATGACCCAAACTCAACCATCATCACCATATACCTAAAAGACAGTTGCCCAACCTAAGCATCATCTATTCATTCCCAGCTTGAATCACCATAGTTGGAAATAAGGGTGTGACCCTACCAGATTAGTCTTTTCCCTGCCTCTTCATGTTAGCAAAAACCTTTTTAGTGTGAGAAGGTGCATCATAAATCCCTTTATGTTTGGACATTCCTTCAACTTGTTTATCCAGGAACACTTGCACAAACCTTGGATACATTAGAAATTTAACCCAACCCTCCAAGTTCTTCACCATATTATCAAAAATATACTTGGAAAAGTTGAATTTTTGGTTTGTGGCAAGACAGATGATAGCAGAGGCCATAGTGCTACTAAATTCGTTCCAAGCAGTAGTCTTAGCACTAAGGCATTACAGAATTGTATGGATAAGAAATTTCCATTGATGTGAAAAGAAAGCTTTATAGAATGTAAGCTTTTGTGTAATATTTTCATACCCCATGAGTGTTAGTTGTTCAAAAATTGTATCATTTAGCAGACATTCAACTCCTTCATCATCTTCTAATTAAAGATCACTTCTTACACTTGTCTCAGTGATGATCACTTTCTTCTTATCCACTAGGGCTTGTATCTGTACTTCTCCATTAACATTTTTCGCCTTTGCTGTAACCCAGAACTGCTCAATACATGAAGTATAGATTTTGGGATTAACCGTTAACGCGTATTTGATAGGATGTGCATTCAAAAAATCAACAATTTTCTCGAATCCATCACTTTCAGTGTGTTTATTCAAGAATGCAACCATGTTGTGCGAATCAGTGAACTTTAGGGCAGCCATTGAAGTTGGGTTTTGATGATTAACAATGAAATTGAGTTAGGGTTTATGATCAGAGAGTATAACAAAGACTGAAATCCTAAATCGAAGTATTAATGAAATCACCCTCAACAGCATTAACTTAAACTGGCAGTAGTAAGTTATGCCTAGCAGCATTAACTTTCAACCAGTAGTAGTAAGTAACCCAGCAGTAGTAAGTTATGCCTAGCAGCATTAACTTAAGCCTAGCAGCAGTAAGTTATACCAGCAGTATTAGCTTAAGCCTAGCAGCATTAAATTATGCCAAGCAGCATTAACTTTTGAATCACCAGCATTTAATCTCAAATTCCATTCCAATCATCTTTGCCATCATCAAAATAACCTTTTGGCTCATAAAAACTCTCTTTTTGTTTTTGCTTTCTCTTAATTCTTTTAGCTCACATATCTCTCTATCTGTTTTTGCTTTCTCTCATTTCTTTTAGCTCACATATCTCTCTATTTGTTTTTGTTTTCTCTCAATTCTTTTTGGATCACATTTCTCTCAATTCTCACAATACTAGTTATACCAGCAATAATAAGTATAACTAACAATTTTAACTCTTACTCAGCTGCAGAAACTCTTGAGTTACCAGTTTTAACCCTAATTTCATCCTTCGTAGCTTTTACACAATTAACCTTCCCTCAATCAATACTTCAGAGGTTAAGCATTCCAATACATGCAATCAGATATTGAAATCTGCTAACATCAAATGCTTTTGTTAGCAAATCTGCAACATTCTGATCTGTGTGAATCTTGATCATCTGAATAAGCTTCTTCTCATTAGAATCTCTGATAAAGTGGTGCCTAATCTCAATGTGCTTTGTCTTTGAGTGAAAAACAGGATTCTTCACTATGCAGATAGTACTCTTATTATCAATATAAATCTTAGTCTGCATAAAGTTATATCCATATTCCAGCAATTGATTTTGGATCCAAAGCACATGTCCACAGCAATTGGAAGCAACTACATACTCAGCTTCAGTTGTGGAATTAGCAACCACAGTCTGCTTCTTACATTGCCATGAAATCAATCTGCACCCTAGGAATTGACAACCTCCTATTGTGGATTTCCTATCTAAGCTTGCTCATGCATAGTCATTGTCAATATATGCCACCAAATCAAAAGGTGAATCATTAGGATACCAAAGGCCCAATTTAGGTTGACCTTTAAGATATCTAAAAATTCTTTTAACAGCATGAAGATGTGAAACTTTAGGGTTGACTTGGAATCTGGTACAAATACATATAGCAAACATTATATATCTGGTCTTGAAGAAGAAAGATACATCAATGAACCAACATAGACCTCCTCTTCTATCTTTCCATACAAAAAAGCACTCTTCACATCCATCTGGTATACCACAAAGTCTTTATATGAGGCATAAGCTAAGACTAACCTGATTACTTCAATTCTAGCAACTAGAGCAAAGACCTCATCATAATCAATTCCTTCCTCTTGTGTGTGACCCTGAGCAACCAACCTAGCCTTGTTTCTGATCACAATGCCTCTTTCATCCTTTTTGTTCCTGTATACCCATTTAGTACCAATGGCCCTTTTGCCATGTGGTAAATCCACCAATGTCCAAACTTGTTGTAATTTGAATTGTAGAAGCTCTTCTGGCATAGCTTCTATCTAGCTTGTATCTTTTAATGCCTGGATTATCTTCTTGGGCTCTGTTTGTGATAAGAAACATATAAACAGACAATTTTGAAAGTCTTTATGGTTGATTCTCTGTTGCACTGAACTAATCATACCATGTTCTGTCACACTCTTTGTCATCCTTCTAGTTTGAGTTGTTAAATGTAGATCTCCAATGATTTGTTCAACTGGATGATTCTTATGAATTTTGGTAGTTGGAATAGGACTGACAGGGATATGTGTATCCAAATTAGTCATGTCAGCCTCTGCATCATCATCTTCAGCATCACTAAATATGCCAATGTCTTCCAAATCAGGCATATTTGGATCATCATCACATCCATAGACTATATTCTCATCAACATCATTATCCTCTATGCTAGCAGTATTAATAGTTGAACTAATAGTATTAATATTGTTAGTGCTGTTAACTTCATTTTCCTTCTCTTGATGAACTCTTGGCTCCTCTGTACTTGGTACCTCACTTTCATTCCCTGGATCTTCAGCATCCTTCTTTTCCTCTTCCCCTGATGGTTTGAAACCAACATCAAGAGAATCCTTTGTACTAGAAGAGAATGGTGGATCTTGAGTCCATAATGGTAGCAGTATATAATCTTGACCAGGTATTGTCTCCACTCTAGCTTTACTTGTATCATCACATGCCTTTGTACCTGCATTACCAATAGATTGATTCCCTGTAACAATTGGCTTATAGTTCATAGATTTGGTTAGTGCATCTATATCAAAAAGCCAATTAGGTCCATTTCTTGCAATATTAGGTGTATTCTCACTAAATTGAACATGCAGGTTCTCTTCTACTATCCTAGTTCTACTGTTGAATAATCTGAATGCTTTGCTATTGGTAGAGTATCCTACAAAGAACCCTTCATCAGCCTTTCTATCAAACTTACCTAGGTGATCTTTGGTATTAAGGATTGTAACAGGATACCCAAATGTTCTCATGAAGCTTAAGGCATGTTTTCTACCTTGGAAAAAGTTCATAAGGGGTCTTGTTGTGATGCTTCATAACTAACACCCTATTTTGTACATAACAAGCAGTATTAACTGCTTCAGCCCAGTAATTAATAGGTTGGCTGATTGCACTAAGCAGTATTTGGTCTTTGACAAGAAGTTCTGTGTTCTTTCCCATCTGACAAGCAACACAAATTTGATAATTTCAAAAAGTTTTTGAAGGTAAAACCTTCTTACATAATGTTTTCCCCTACCAGTTTAATTCTTGTTTTTTAAATTTAACATGTTCAAGCCTCCATGCCAAAGATTAATTCATCTGTTGTGGCTTTTTGTAAAGAGACAAGTGAGACCTCCTTGAGGAATAACATTCTTTAAATCAACACTGTACATGTTATCCTTTCTAGGAACTTTAAGCAAAACATGACTTTCATCAGTTAACTTAAAGTCTGGAGACAGAACAACATATTCAGTATCAGTAAAAAGAACATTATTCTTCTTGTCACACATTTATAAGACACTGAAGAGGTTAAACTTTAGTTCCTTTACAAAATACACAATTCAAAAATCCAATTTAACCAGTTCTATTTTAACCTTTCCGTATAATTTTCCTCCTTTGGAATTTCCTTCAAATGCAACAAATCCTCCATCAAATTCTTTATAATCTGAAAGATAGGAACTGTTTCCTGTCATGTGCCTAAAGCATCGACTGTCAATCACTTATTTATCCTTTAAAAATTGTCGTAGATTGCCCTGCACATAATGGTAGGAAAATTAGTTTCTTTTGGGGACCCAAGCCATTACTAACTTGGATCTGCCTTGTGCATCAATATAGTCAAAAAATTTTTAAAATTCATTGTGCACCATTATTTTTGGAGACATGGTCTAAACTATTTAGCTTTTGGTCTCCCAACCCAACATGCTGAGGCCATACAAGCATTTCCAATTTTTCCCTTAACAGCACTAAAAAACTACTTTGTGGCTTAGCCAGTATTAACTTTTGTTTCCTAACATTATAACACCCCAAATTTACAACGCAGCGGATACAACATTGGGTGCTACTTCCATAATATAAACCTTACGAGACACGTTAACTACTTTAAAAGAAATTTACTAACAAAGTTACATTCAATTTTTATTAAAAGATCAAAGTTACAAGGTCCCAATAAACTTTACGAAAACTCTTTTCTTTGAAAAAATTTTATCGTATGTACAAAGTTCACTCATTCCACGTCTTTCGATATCCACGCTCCGTCCCATCCAAGCTGACAAGCATATACCTAAGATAAACATGCTAAAACGTCAACAAAAACGTTAATTTTGAATACAAGCATATCAAAACATTTAGTTCATAGAACAATCACAACGATGGCTGAGCAACGAACGAATCTTAAACCATATGCCCCAATCCCGGAGTGATAGTGTTAACATACTCCTCCCAATACCTAAAACAATATGTCTCCGTATGCCCGTCCGAGGAACACACGGCAAGACAGGTCGTTAGGCCAAAATAGATCTATTATTATTGCATTAGCGTTCACTGGCAGAAGTACAAATATTAGGCATAACACAACGAAAACCAGAACGACTCGATCAAGAAGATGTAGTTTATCTTAACGGTTACGACCCACCAGTTTAGGACGATGTATTTGAGTTTTCCGATGGATGATTACATCAACACGACACGTTGATAAAAGATTTACGTTTCAAGTTGTAATAGTTTGGTGGTTGATTATTATAAAATGAATCAAAAAAGTAAAAGCAAAGTATGTAATAGATTCCGCATATATTACATATGGAAGACAAGAAAATATATAAAGTACGAGGCGAGTATTATATATAAGAAAAAGGAAGATGAGGAGGATAAATATTCAAAGTATACAACATAGACAAACAATCAAAAGAATAATTCGAAGTGTATATAACACACGACGTGTATTGTATATAAGAAAAGTGACGAGCAAAATAAAATAGTCAAAGTATATAATACTTTGCATGTATTATATAAGAAACGAGAGAAAATAGTTGAAACGAAGTAATTCGACACATGTTCGGAAATCGTCAAGTAATTTAATAAAGAATTCTTGTTTAAAAGTAAACTTACGTTTTAAAGTCTCTAATTAGATAAATAACAATTTTAAAGTTTTTACAAAAGTTATTATTTTGTCTATTAGTCGGGAATTATAAAATAATACTTTATAATTTAGTATTTCGTTTTCTCGACGGGTTTAGTTAAAATATTGTCTCATTCGTAAAAGTATATTTTTCGTTTATTTACCGAATTATTGTATAATTACAATTTAGAAAATCTTAAAACTATATAACTTTGTCCATTTATCGGATTTTTAATATAATAGAAATTTAAGTGAAAATTACTAAGTATAGAAATTTTTAGAAATTTCGGCATGACCTTTCCGTTTATACGACGTTTCCCATATTTATAAATTTCAATGTTTTTCCTCTTAATCAATCAATCAACATTGCAAACACCCGCGTGTTTTAAATATATATAAATACGAGATCAAACAAATAACAAAATAAGTAAAACCAAGCACACCCCTTATTGGGGCTGCTGTCCCAAGCGCACCCTTTAGGGCTGTTAACTGCAGAACCAAACACCCCTGTTGGGATGTTAAATGCAGATCCAAAAACCCCTGTTGGGCAGCTAACCACCGAAACAAACACCCCTTTTGGGACTGTTATTAAACGCAGAACCAAACGCCCCTTTTGGACTACATATCGCAGAAACAAACACCACTTTAGGCTGTTAAAACGAAGCGATAAACACCCCTATAGGGTCGTGTTTTACAGCCGAGTCAAAGAACCAAATCGACAACAATCGAACAAAAAAGAAATCAAGTTTAAACAAATAACACTACATAAAATTTATTACTAGTTTTTACAAAAAGAAATGTAACCATCTAATATTCGGAAAAGAGAGGTGAAGTGGTGGCGATGGTTGTTTTTGGTGGCGGCTGAGCCACGTCGGTGGTGGTTGCATGGAGATGGTGGCCTCGGTGGATGATGACAGTGAGGGTGGCGGTGTGATGAAGGTGTTGGTGGTGTGATGGGGTGGATCAGGATGGTGGACATGGTGACCGGCGAGCGGCTGTGGGCACAGCAGAGGCGAAGGCGTGGTGGCAACGGCGGTCGGTGATGGATAGGATGAAGGAGATGGCGAACGGCAGTGGTGGTGGCGTGGTGATGGAGTGGAGTTGAAGCGGTAAAGGTGGTTGTGATGTTGATGACGATGGCGTGGTGAGGGTGACGGTGGCTGAGCCACGGTGGTGTTGAGGTTGATGGTGGTGCGTGGCGGAGATGGTGGTGTAGGCGGCGATGTGGTGGTGGGATGGCATGTAGGTGGCAACCGACGTAGATGGGAGTGGGGGAGATGATGATGGGTAGCAAATCTGTGGTGGGTGATGGTTTAGGTGCGGTTGTCGCCGGAATCTCGTCGAAAAGTTATTTCGGTGGCCAGAAAACTTGGCCAGAAAAAGGGAGGCGCCGGAAAATCATTAAGTGGTGTGTGTGTGTGTTTAGGGTTTGGTTAAAAATGAGTTAACCCTAATAGTTAAGCAATATATATATTGGAAAGTTCTAAAACAATGTGTCAAGTGTAGAATACTTTAGGATAGGTTTTATAAATATCTCCCCCAGGGACTGAAGTTGTAATTTTTGGGAAATTTTTGTAAAATATTGGTTCGGGTCTCGTTTAGGCTAGTTAACGTTTGAATCAAAACACGAAAATTTCGCCGTTGCGTTCCAAATAATTTTTCCAGTGAAAATGAGTATTTACTTGGCCATATTTCATAAATAATGGTAACGTTTATTTAAAAAGTTCTGATTTGTTTATTAACTTAGACACCGGTATCACGGTTAAACTCTATTCGTAAAATAAAACGTTAACTCGAATATTCACGTTAATAATAAACGTTTCTGAAATAAAATGTTAGATAATTTATTAAATATTTTTATTAAATAAGTTTTGATAATTAAATAAAATTTAATTAGTTTCGTGTCGGTACGTGTTATTCTCGTATTTCCAAGCCAAATAAGATTAAAAATAAATATATAAATGAGAATTATATAATAATAATTAGGATTTAATTTTAAAATAATGTTCTAAAATTTTCGGTTACGAATAGCGGTAATAGTATTTTTATAAACGACAAAAAAAGGTCAAACACTCATTTTGGTCAAGTCAGATCGCCTAAAGAAACCGAAAATAAAAGGGTAAAATGGTCATTTAAAGTTCCGAAAATTTCCGGTTGTCACAGTCTCCCCTCCTTTAGGAAGCGAACGTCCGACGCTAAATCACTTATTTGTCCTAAATTTACCTTGCAAATGAGAGATACGATGTCGATTCTCGAATGATTTCACATGTCTCGAATACAATATGGTCCACACGACCACATGGGCGCAATTTGAGGAAAATATTTAAAGCGACAATTAATTCAAAAAATCATCGGTGATCAACACCGATCAAATCAAAAAAAACTCCAATCGTATCCAATGGGTCTCGTTAAATGAGATCGCGGTCATTACAAAATAATCGCCTGGAGTGCACATAACGCCATCGAAAGCGTTACAACATTATTCAAAACAAGACGCTTATCATTAAGCATACAAAACCACATAATTGCATGCTTGCTAACCGTCAAGCCATGCAAATTGAAAGAGAGCGCATCAATGTGGTAATCACTCGGAGTATACATAAATCTATCGAAAGCACTACGACATTAGTCAAAACAAGGTACTTATCATTAAGCACATATAATCACATAACAACATGCTTGCTAAACAGCCAAACCATGCCAATCAATCAGTTCAATCATGTTAACTCATGCTTGTTAAATATCAATCAGTGATTACAACAATTTTTTACATTAATTTCCGGCTAAGTCCAGCCCAAGAATAGTTTTTTTAAGTTACAAGATTTCCGGCCTGATAGACCATGGATGCATATATCCAAAAAGATTTTTTATCAACTTGTATGGTGGCTCAATGCGGATCCATACCCAAAAAGAGATTTTCACCATCACAAATTCGTCACAGCTATTGATACATACCAAAAAGATTTTTAACATCCAGGGTCTCACGGTCTTTATAGCCATGGATACATACCCAAATGATTATTAACATTATATGGAGCTCACATGGCCTTTATAGCCATAGATACAATACCGCAATTAAATGTGATCAAGTTTTTTGCTTATATTATCAAACTTTGTACATTCTTCACGGTGCCCCAAGCATGATCGTCACCGGCTTGGCTGCCACCCACAGGGACCACTTCGAGCTCGCACACCAAACGCGACCTCTCCGTGTGTCCTTAAATCGTCTTGACTTATTTTACGAGGCTAAAAATGTCTCGTCTTTTTCAACGAGCGCAGGTGTCTCGTCTTTTTCAACGAGCGCAAGGGTAGGCGTACCCTGCCGATCCCACATATCATATAAACACATAACAAGCAAAGTTTTGCACATAATTTTCAACAATGGCTATTCGCCGTTGACCATCGACGATCAAAGGGGATCGAGTCAAGCACAAGGATTCCTTAACTGAATAAACGGAGACGGCAAACGGGATTGTCTATCATCTACTGCCACAAAGTCGGTAAACTTCAACTGTCCGTCACTTACCGTTTTATTACCTATAGAAAGTGATGACGGACGACATCACTATGATCCAGTAGGATCCGACCATTGTGCTTGGCTCTCATGTCGAGGGCTCTCCTTTTCAACTATCCTTGTTTGACTCTACGTTGGTATCCGAGTCACAAGGAAGAATAGGAGCAAATCAAACACCTTGAATTCACAACTCGAGCTTGTGTAGGATTCATCCCCAATATTAGATGACCGAACACATACGTTTCGGGGGTAGAAGTTTTCTTCACGATTACGGTTTTATTCAACAGGAATGATTCACAGTTTGACGTAAAAGAAACCTTCCTCTACGGACGTCGTTCAACAAATCGGAAAAATGAAAGAAAGATAATGTAAGATACATTTGATGTTGGAGAAGTCTTTTTCACGGTTATCGATTGGTAAAACCGGAGTGATTTTCGTTTTGTCGTAGGATGATTTCCTTTACAATTATCGATCGTTGTAACAGAGAAAGCACAATAATATGCATTTGATGTAGGGGAAGTCTTTTTCATTAGCCTCGAAGTTACTCGAACTCGGCTTTCATCCACTTTGGCAGTCTTCTGATCTCGTTAAAATTCCTTCTCAGTGTCGGTATCAGGTTTCTTTGTATTTCATCACCAACATTGTGATTTAGATGGGATTTCACACGTTACACGTGACATACGGAAATACTTTGCGAAATTATTTGGTCAAGGTGACTTTCTAAGTCAACACCATCCGAAAGAGAAGATCTCAAGGAACGCAAGAAAATTCGGACTTATTCTTACGAAATCGAATCAAATAGGATTACTCGCATAAGGATCCACTATTTGGAAGTGTTCTCACCCAAACATTTATCCAAAACCACTAGTTTAAAGGCGACGATTAGTCCGATATAGCGTGGCTCTTCCTGAATTATGCATAGTTAGCTAGGCTATGCATAATTGAGGGCCAAGCTACGATACATCCGTCCTCGTCAAAAAGAAAATCTTTCGATTATTATACACCATATATGATGATGAATGTTTTTGATCTATCCTTGAAAATAAGTAAATCATTTGACATAGAAATGGAATTTTTTTTAATTTCGAGAAACACGTCAACTATTGTTCATTCATTTTTGGGAAACACATTTTTGCTTTGTCTTCTTGTGAAAATCGACGCAATTGGCATTTAGTTTGATAAAACATTTCATAAATTATTGTATATTTTTGGAATAAATTGTTCATAAAAAGACATTAAGGTGGTTTGGGATCAAGGATCATAGCAAGTACAAGAAGTAGTAAGTCAAGAATCAATGCAATCGAATGAGGTAAATGGGCGATATATTCGCTAACTGGAATTGTCCACACTTAGAGTCAAGATACTCGACCACGACCTGTAGTAGTGTCGTGTAAACAGAGAAGTAATAAAGTATGATCGAACGATATGTACTTCGTAACCTTAGATATATAGCTTATATATCCTTAATAAAAATAATACAAGTATGCATGTGATAAGAAATCTACTTGCGCGTTCTAATTAATATCACTTAACATATTGTAAAAGCGACCATTTTTACGTAAATAGATTGCGTTACATCATTGAAGACTTTCTATCTTTGTCAAGTTTCTAATTTTAGAAAGTTGTTATTTTTGGAAAGTCACCATTTTGGGAAAGTTATTATTTTTAGTAGGTCCGGTTATCGGATTATCATAATCGATATAATTATTAGATTTAAAACCTCGACACTTGTGTCACATTTTATTAACATCCATTTCATATATACCATAAACGTATATAGTAAGAATAATGAGAGTTTATTATTTTTGTAATTGTCCAACAAGATTCAAATTAGCCCAATTGACTTTTAAAATTAACGTTTGACTTTTTAATAAGCATATATGTTTGTTTTTCTCAAAACAGACCCGTTATATCCCATTTTCGTGACTCGGACTCTAAAGAGATTTTTTGTAGAACATTATTTCGAACAACTTTTTAGTTTTAGTCGAGATTTGAATCTTGGCAGAAAATTACCAAAATGCTCTTACAAAATTCTGCTGAAACTTATTTTATTTTTAAGGAAATGTAGAAATTTGACTTTCATTTTTGACCCATTATCAAGTGATTTAAAAATAAACAAGTCTCGCGGTAAAGTGAAACGACATTCCGAACAACTTTCATGTTTTGCCGGAAGGCTAAAACTGACTCGAAAGTGCTCAAATTGCTCTTCAAAAATTTTGTCACATCTAATCACTTTCACCCTTAGGTCTATTAGATTTTCTATGCCTGTTATGAATGTTTTAAGGATTTCACTAGTTTCATCCTTAGTGGCTAAAAAGAAAACCAACTAAACCTACTAAAGTCATCTGTGACAACTAGGCAGTACATCTTTTTCATCAAACTCTTTACAAATGTTGGGCCAAACAAATCCATGTGCAACATATGTAATGGTTGGCTGATTGAACTAACAGTTTTGGTCTTACAAGAAGTTCTGTGTTGCTTTCCCTTCTGACAAGCAACACAAGTTTGATTTATTTCAAAAAGTTTTGAAGGTAAACCTCTTACAAGGTTTCCCCTTACTAGTTTATTCATTGTTTTGAAATTTACATGTCCAAGCCTCCTATGCCAAAGATTAGATTCATCTGTTGTGGCTTTTGCAAAGAGACAAGTGAGACCTCCTTGAGGAACAACATTCTTTAAATCAACACTGTACATGTTATCCTTTCTAGGAACTTTAAGCAAAACATGACTTTCATCAGTTAACTTAAAGTCTGGAGACAGAACAACACATTCAGTATCAGTAAAAAGAACACTATTCTTCTTGTCACACATTTATAAGACACTGAAGAGGTTAAACTTTAGTTCCTTTACAAAATACACATATTCAAAATCCAATTTACCAGTTCTTATTTTACCTTTCCTAGTAATTTTTCCTCCTTTGGAATTTCCTTCAAAGGCAACAAATCCTCCATCAATTTCTTCATAATCTGAAAGATAGGATCTGTTTCTTGTCATGTGCCTAGAGCATCGACTATCAATCACTCCTTTATCCTTCAAAAATTGTTGTGGATTGCCCTGCACATAATGGTAGGAAAATTAGTTTCTCTTGGGGACCCAAGCCATTACTGACTTGGATCTGCCTTGTGCATCAATATAGTCAAATCTTTTAAAATTCATTGATGCACCATTGTTTTTGGAGACATGGTCTAAAACTTTGAGCTTTGGTCTCCAAACCCAACATGCTGAGGCCTTAACAACATTTCCCTTGTTTCCCTTAACAGCACTAAAAACTACTTTTGGCCTAGCAGTATCAACTTTTGTTTCCTTAACAGTTATAACACCCCCAAATTTACAACGCAGCGGAATACAACATTGGGGTGCTACTTCATAATATAAGCTTACGAGTCACGGTAAAAGACTTTAAAAGAAATTTTTACTAACAAAGTTACATTCAATTTTTATTAAAAGATCAAAGTTACAAGGTCCCAATAAACTTTACGAAAACTCTTTTCTTTGAAAAAATTTTATCGTATGTACAAAGTTCACTCATTCCACGTCTTTCGATATCCACGCTCCGTCCCATCCAAGCTAGCAAGCATATACCTAAGATAAACATGCTAAAACGTCAACAAAAATGTTGAGTAAATCCATAGAGTTTATAAACAATCATTTTGAACACAAGCATAGCAAAACATTTAGTTCATAGAACAATCACAACGATGCTAGAGCCACGAACCGAACCTTAACCATGTGCCCAACCCGGAGTGATAGTGTTACACACTCCCAATACTAAATACAATATGTCTCTGTATGCCCTCGCGAGGAACACACGCCAGACAGGTCTTTAGGCCAAAATATATCTATTATTATTGCATTAGCGTTCACCGGTTATCGGTGATTGACGTTTCATGAAGGAAGGGCCACAACATACCACTCATAGCAACATTCACAGAATAAAATCACTTGTGCTCGATTTTCTAAAACAAGCATGTATCTCCCTCGCGGGTTTTTAAAACATAAAAAGATTTAAATGCGAGGCTATGGACTCACCTTGATGTTGCAGATCAACTGGCAGAAATACAAATATTAGGCATAACACAACGAAAACCAGAACGACTCGATCAAGAAGATGTGGTTTATCTTAACGGTTACGACCCACCAGTTTAGGACGATGTATTTGAGTTTTCCGATGGATGATTACATCAACACGACACGTTGATAAAAGATTTACGTTTCAAGTTGTAATAGTTTGGTGGTTGATTATTATAAAATGAATCAAAAAAGTAAAAGCAAAGTATGTAATAAATTCCGTATATATTACATATTGAAGACAAGAAAAATATATAAAGTACGAGGCGAGTATTATATATAAGAAAAAGGAAGATGAGGAGGATAAATATTCAAAGTATACAACATAGACAAACAATCAAAAGAATAATTCAAAGTGTATATAACACACGGCGTGCATCGTATATAAGAAAAGTGACGAGCAAAATAAAATAGTCAAAGTATATAATACTTTGCATGTATTATATAAGAAACGAGAGAAAATAGTTGAAACGACGTAATTCGACACATGTTCGGAAATCGTCAAGTAATTTAATAAAGAATTCTTGTTTAAAAGTAAACTTACGTTTTAAAGTCACTAATTAGATAAATAACAATTTTAAAGTTTTTACAAAAGTTATTGTTTTGTCTATTAGTCGGGAATTGAAAATAATACTTTATAATTTAGTATTTCGTTTTCTCGACGGGTTTAGTTAAAATATTGTCTCATTCGTAAAAGTATATTTTTCGTTTATTTACCGAATTATTGTATAATTACAATTTAATAAATCTTAAAACTATATAACTTTGTCCATTTATCGGATTTTTAATATAATAGAAATTTAAGTGAAAATTACTAAGTATAGAAATTTTTAGAAATTTTGGCATGACCTTTCCGTTTATACGACGTTTCCCATATTTATAAATTTCAATGTTTTTCCTCTTAATCAATCAATCAACATTGCAAACACCCGCGTGTTTTAAATATATATAAATACGAGATCAAACAAATAACAAAATAAGTAAAACCAAGCACACCCCTTATTGGGGCTGCTGTCCCAAACGCACCCTTAAGGGCTGTTAACTGCAGAACCAAACACCCCTGTTGGGATGTTAAATGCAGATCCAAACATCCCTATTGGGCAGCTAACTACTGAAACAAACACCCCTTTTGGGACTGCTATTAAACGTAGAACCAAACGCCCCTTTTGGCTACAAATCGCAGAAACAAACACCCCTTTGGGCCGTTAAAATGCAGCGCCAAACACCCCTATGGGGTCGTGTTTTCCAGCCAAGTAAAAGAACCAAATCAACACCAATCGAACAAAAAAGAAATCAAGTTTAAACAAATAACACTACATAAAATTTATTACTAGTTTTTACAAAAAGAAATGTAACCATCTAATATTCGGAAAAGAGAGGTGAAGTGGTGGCGATGGTGGTTTTTGGTGGCAGCTGAGCCACGTCGGTGGTGGTTGCATGGAGATGGCGGCGTCGGTGGATGATGGCAGTGAGGGTGGCAGTGTGATGAAGGTGTTGGTGGTGTGATGGGGTGGATCGGGATGATGGAGATGGCATAGATATGGTGGTCGGCGAGCGGCTGTGGGCACAGCAAAGGCGAGGGCGTGGTGGCAGCAGCGGTCGAAGATGGATAGAGTGAAGGAGATGGCGAACGGCAGTGGTGGTGGCGTGGTGATGGAGTAGAGTTGACGCAGTGAAGGTGGTTGTGATGTTGATGACAATGGCGTGGTGAGGGTGACGGTGGCTGAGCCACGGTGGTGTTGAAGTTGATGGTGGTGCGTGGCAAAGATGGTGGTGTAGGCGGCAGTGTGGTGGTGGGATGGCATGGAGGTAGCGACCGACGTGGATGGGAGTGGGGGTGATGATGATGTGTAGCGGATCGGTGGCGGGTGGTGATTTAGGCGCGGATGTCACCGGAATCTCGCCGAAAAATTATTTCGATGGCCGAAAAACTTGGCCGGAAAAAGGGAGGCGCCGAAAAATGTGGTGTGTGTGTGTGTTTAGGGTTTGGTTAAAAATGAGTTAACCCTAATAGTTAAGCAATATATATTGGAAAGTTCTAAAACAATGTGTCAAGTGTAGAATACTTTAGGGTAAGTTTTATAAATATCTCCCCCAGGGACTGAAGTTGTAATTTTTGCGAAATTTTTGTAAAATATTGGTTCGGGTCTCGTTTAAACGTTTCTGAAATAAAATGTTAGATAATTTATTAAATATTTTTATTAAATAAGTTTTGATAATTAAATAAAATTTAATTATTTTCGTGTCGGTACGTGTTATTCTCATTTTCAAGCCAAATAAGATTAAAAATAAATTTATAAATGAGAATTATGTAATAATAATTATGATTTATTTTTAAAATAATTTCCAAAAAATTATCGGTTACGCGGTAATAGTTTTTATACGTAAATAAAAGGTCAAAAAGTCAAATGGTCAAGTCAGACCCGAAAATAAAAGGGTAAAATGGTCATTTAAAGTTCCGAAAATTTCCTGTTGTCACAACAGTATTAACCATTTTAGAGACATTACTGTTATTAGCTACTGTTATTTTGTTAAAAGGCCTTCTCATAGTTGAATATGCATTATTAAAAATATTTTTCACAGGTCTTGCATTATTCACTGTGGATCTTGGTTGAACAATATTAACTGGTCTAGCAGTATTAAGTGAAATTGGGCCAGACTTAGTTAATACTGTTCTTGGAACCATGTTCTTTTTTTGACTGGGGTGAGTTAATTTGAAGAAATTCTGTTTGTTCACCCTTTGAACATTGGTCCAAACTAGTTTTGCAAATCTTTCATTATTATACAAGTTATTGCAAGCATTCTTCAAATGTTCAAAACTACCACATACATGACAAGCTTTATTGATCATCTCAAAATCACTTCCTAATCTTTGAGACATCTGTTGGTTCTAGTTCCTTTTGTTCCTTCTAGGACTAGGTGTGTTTTGCCTATTTTTATCAACTGATGTTTTCCTAGGAGATTTTATTTACTCAGTAGACTTAACAAAGTTTATCTTAGCAAAACTAGGTTTATTAAATATCTTAACTGTTTTGACCTTAGGCACATCTTCTTCATCACTATCAGATACCCAATCCTCAATAATTAGAGTATCATTCTCTTTCCTAACTTCTTTAGGCTTTTCTTCACTAGTCTTAGCTTCAACTAGAGACTTTTCAGTAAACTCTTCTAGACTAGGATACACTAAATCAGGTTTTAGAGGCATAAAGTTCCCAGTATAGGAAGGTGGGATAGCATTATACCCTAATCTTGTTTTACACTTATCTATTATTTGTCTGTCTAGAAGTTTACTTAGGTTTTTGGATGAATTTTCAAATTTTTATACTGTAAGTTGAACCTCATCTTTTTCTTTTGTAGCCAACTCTAACTTCTTTTTAAGTTCTGTAATATCTAAATCTCTTAAATAGATGTCACGCTTTAAGAGTTTTATATCTTCCTCATACACAGACTCATTTTTCTTAAAGACTAATAGTCTAGCATCTACAGATTATAAACCAGTTTTATAAGAGACAACACTTATCCTAGCTGTTCTTAAGTCTTTAACTAATTGTTCATTTTGTTCTTTTAGATCTTTAACACATTCTAAACAAGATGAACAACAATTTAAGTCATTAGATACCTCAGAGTTTGTAGAAAAACTTGAACTTGTTGAAGAATAAGCTATGGGAGTAAAATTGGTTGGACCTTCTTCTGCTTGGTCACTCCAATCATAGCCAAAGCCATCATACTGAGACACTAAGGCATTTGAAGTAGTTTCCTCAACTGGAACCGTCCTTCTGGTAGGCTCTCTATTCTTGCTGTCTTGATTCCTGGGTGCCCTGCATTCCCTTGCAAAGTGTCCCATCTTGTGGCAGTTGAAACACTCCACCTTGGACTTGTCAAACCTAATTCTATCTTTGTTGGCCATGTCTAACTTCCTTCTAGTATTCTTTAGGAATCTCCTTGCCCTCATTGTTAGAATAGCAATGTTCCACCTCAAGTCCATCTCTTCTAGATCATCAGGATGAATTTGTTGTAGATCTTCATTATCTAGTTGTGGAATGCTTGGTGGCTAGCAAAGAAGGAATAAATCACAGCATCACTCAAATTTTCAACCGTTGTTGAGCTATCAACAATACCCTGAGTGCTAGCAGTATTAACATCCTGAGCAGTATTAACTGCTTTAGTTACATTGTTAGTGCTGCTAGAGGACAGAAAGGCAACATTGTGTGAGTTTGTGGTTGAGCTAGATGTCCCCTTGACCCCTGATTCATAAGCCTTTAGGTTGTTGAAGAGGTCATCCAAACTCAATGTTTCAATCTCTGGTTTGTTTCTCCACACTATAATATGCATAGTCCATTCTTGTGACAAACTTCTCAAGAACTTTGTTAGGATCTGTAACTAGATAG
>BQNB010106526.1:5552-23372 GCA_026074375.1 Tanacetum coccineum | reverse complement strand
ATACAGTTGGAAAAACACTTGCATTCATGGTTTAAGCATGTATCCCCTCGCGGGTTTATAAAGTATTTAAAAGATTTAAAAGCAAGGCTACGAACTCACCTTAACATGATAAGGAAATCTGATTGATGGCAAAAGTATAGGAAATGAAAGTAACGGCTTCGTCACACAACCTGGGTAATATGTCAAGTCTTAGTTTGATTGGATATGTTTTATGTCATAATGAATTATCACTTTGATTAGATTTATTATGGAAATATTGTATCATTGTTCGGGCCATCATAATTCAGAGGTCATGTAGTAAACGTTTGAGGAGCCAAGACACTTTAAATCGTAAATCCAGCAAACTCGTCAAAGAGTATACCCAAATGAAAACCCCTTACATGAAGCTCCCTAGTAATGTGATACATTATAGTTTTAAGTTTCTTCAAAAACTAGAATAATATATATATATATTTTTATAATTAATATAAAAATATAATATTTTATAAGTTTGCAAAATTGGCAATATAAACCTTTGGTTTATAAACCTTTACAAGTTTAGTCCTTTATATAAAAAGTATATATATATTAAACCTTTAACTTTAAAACTTGCCAAAATAGGTCCTTATAGTTATAACTTTAAGAAATTGACATTTTTAGCCCCTTTAGTTATAAGTTTTAGAAAGTTACGATATATACCCCTTGCATGGAATATATTTGCAAAACAAGTCCAAAAAACCATAATAAGGTATTTTTCAATATAAAAAGTCATTTGCAGGTTATAGTTTATTAGATTAAGCTAAAATAAGTTAGGATAAATAGCTTTTACGAGCTTAAAGCTTATTAAAAGAGCTTATGAGTTTAAAAGTCACAAAATGGGTCGTTTGGTTTATTAAATTCAACCCGATGGGTTTAGGCTTTTAAGACTTAATAAAAAGTTTATAGAAATGACTAATAAGCTTGTAAGAATAGCTCATTACAACAGCTTATGAGATTAGCTTGACTTGGGCTAAAATGGGTCGAAATGGGGTTTTCGGGTTCGTACGCCTAGTAACGAATATTGGAGCTTTTATTGTTTGTTGAATTCATTGTGTTTTACTATTTCATTAAGAATTCTTCTAATATTAAAGATTAGATTCTGCAGAATCTTTAATACACTTAACAAAGTTTCTACTATAGTTATGTTAGATTTGTCTAATATAACTAAACCTTAAACAAGCTTAAGGAATTCGATTTAATGAAGTGGGATCCAACAAGAGGCATTCTACTCTTTGGACAACAAAAGAGGAATCAGAGGTTTGCCCGGCTCAACAGAACCAAACCCAAGGGACCATGTAAAATCAATCTCAACTGCTAAAGCTAATTCATCAGAAATATGCCATATCGAATCAGGACCATACACCATATCAAACACGTAGTACATTAACCTATCTTCTGAAACAGTTCCGTTTCCTAGTCGACTGCATGGTTACAACTATGATGATTGGAAGGAGGCATTAGATTCTCGAAACATATGATCACATATAACACCCCATGTTTTCAAGTCATTGACGACGTCGGTAAATCTACTATTTATTTTTAGTGTCGTACGCGTTTGCTTGTAATTTCATGTATTAAGTAAAATCGCGTAAGCTAAAAATTTGCGTTCAATGTAAACGGGCACCAAAAAATTAAGCGTTTACATCAATCAAGTATTAAATAATTATTTTGAGAATAATTATGGTCTTTGTTCATTTTATTTTTATCGGTTACGTAAAGTGTTTACATTTCGCGATAAATTGCATTTAGGCATACTCGGAACCACCAAAACTTTTCTACGCTTCAACAAATACCCACTTTTATACCTAATACATAAAAGTTACAAAAATATATCACATATATCTCTCTATGGCCAGATTTCTAGCAATAGATACAAAGAAATATGAAAAAAAAATTGCAACTTGGTTTTGTACTACACTACACCATTAATCCTAACCTTTACTTGTTCTTTTGACCAAAGACAAAGACCAATGAATTCCCTAAGACCCTCATGGTGTCCCTTGACCAAGTAAACTCATCCTTGACTAGCTTAAGACTATATATGAATGTATACTTGCAAGTATACACATAGATAACAAAAACACTTAAACAAAAATCAAACCATTCTCCCCTTTTCCTCTTTATAAGCCACGGCTCAAACACCCCTTATATAATAATCCATACAAATTTTTATTCAACCTATACAAGCCATTACACATCCTTCCTAAGATATACTAAGATGATTTGAAGCATTGGTTAACCATTTGCAAGTGTGGAAACAAGAAAAGGAAGATTAGGGTTTCTAGTTGGATTACGGTTTTGGAAAGTTGCAAGCTTTGGTTTTTAATCTAAACAAGGGTTTATATTATATTTCTCATCATCATACATCATAAGAAGGTCAACTAAAACCCTTTATGTTCTTACATTTATTATTATATGCATATGTTAGTTCTTTATAGCAAAAATCACCATTTAGGACTTTTAAACATGTAAAAAGAGTTTTTACTTGTGATAATCATTTTGTACACTTTTTTATATGATATGTGATTGGTAATGTCATGATATAATGGAAATATAAGTATGTTAACATGTTGGTTTAAGTGGAAAATGTTTAGGTATAAACTTGTACATAAAAGTTACTTAAGGAAATTTATGATTTTATGTAAAAGTTATGAACTTGTTAACTTGGATATTTGGGCAAGATATAAACTTATAGACTTTATTATATATATGACATATGGTATAAAGTGAGGTGGAAGACTTATGGTAATTTTACAAAGGTAAAAAGTACATAAAACAAGTTTATATAAAAATATACTTATTGATCATCAAGGGGCTGTTTGGATTTCGAATTTCATACAGTGGGTTTGACATTTTATAAAGATAATACGTCTCATGACAATTCCAAAAAGGTAAGAAACTAGAAAAATGGATTTATAACGAAAAAGATACACTAATTACGAGTTATACGTTAATTAAATGGATTTATAAAATAACTTTTATAAATATTATACAAAACAGGAAGTTTGATAGTTTTAACAGATTATACATATTTTTAGGATTCCAAAACAACAAGAAACGTAATTTTTTGATTAAAAACGAAGAAGTTATGAATTACGCAAGTTTATATACTTAAAATGTATAAAAATATTTTTATAAAAAGTTACTGTTCATGACAGAAACATTAATTTTTGTAAACTTCATAAATAAATAGAACTTTCAATTACGAGAACGTGCTCGAAAGAATTACTAAAAACAGAGCTAAAACGAATAAAATACGACGTTTACGATAATTCGAGTTTATAAAAGTAATTTTATAAACTATGAACAGTAAAAATTACTGTTCATCAGCAGACCCCACTTATTAAAAATGTGATAATTTTGATATCAAAGACGTGGTCAAAAAAATCGCTAAAATCAGGATTAAAACGAACAAGTTATTGCATTTACGGGTATTACGACAATTAAATTTATAAAAGTAAATTTATAAGACGCCATGTTCATCAGAAGGTTATAAAATATAAAAAGGTAATATTTTTATACATCATCTCAATAGAAAGGCATGGACATAAGAAACGCGAGAAACGGGTCTAAAACGGGAAAGTTATGCTAGTTTTACTAAAACGATAATTATAAATGTTCACTCTATAACAACGATTTCTAAATTACAAATAGATGGTGATGAAGCTATATGGAATTATATGTGGTTATCAAACTACTATATTACTAGGGATTTTCATAATGAGGCCTCTTCGGGGTGGTGTATCGACGAGTTGTTGGATTTACGATTTAAAGTGTCCTAGAGTCCTCATAATTCAACTACTGACCTCTTAAATTATGATTAGTCTCCGGAAGATAGTATGGATTTGTAAAAAACTATCATTGACTTGTGTTATGATGTTAGTTAATCAAAGCGATTAGTGCTTATACGACCTATGTAAATTTAGGTTGCATTCGATCATTTACGTGACGTGCTATCTGTGATATTTGGATTATCAGTACTCGAGGTGAGTTCATAGCCCCACATTTTTACGATTTCAATGATTTATAACTTTGGGGTGGAAACATGCTTTGTTTTATAAATTGGACGCAAGTGTATATTTTATATTGATTACGTGTTTGCCTAAGTAGCGATAACCCAAGTTGAGCCCCTTTATCATGAACTGTCAATTGCATAGATGTAGTTGTTAATTACATTATGTGAGCGTGAATGTTATGAATAGATCTATTTGGGATTGACCTCCCCGTTCGGGTGATTAGCTATCACCGAGAACGAACGTTATAGCATGTCGGATTTGGGATGTTTAGGGTTGAACATCTGATCGGGCAGAATAACAATATTTATTATTGCGAATATAATTGTCGAGCTTCAGTGTCATGAGCTTAGGAAAACGTAATCGGATTTTGTGATGTCTGCATTTGTTGCTTTATCACGGGGAAAGTCTTGCGGTCCTGCATATTATATTTTACTAACCTATGAATTCACCAACATTTTTGTTGACGTTTTAAAGCAATGTTTTCAGGTGGTCAATAGGCACGAGGTGCCAGGGATACATTGGTGACACTTTTGGTTATCACGCTAAAGATTTGGATGTAATATGTTTTGGGAAATGTATTGTCAATCTTTGTAATATCAAACACTGAACAAGTAAAGCTGTATGCTTTGTGTAACAAGTCTTTTATCAAATCCAATGTACCATTTTAAACGACTTTTCGTCGTTCTTATATATCTTGTGCTATTGATCTATGAAGTGACACGCCCCGGATATCCTTATTCCGCTGCGACCCAATTTGGGGGTGTTACAAAAGTAAACAATCTTCTATTCCCGGTCATGTGCTTAGTGCAACCACTATCCACAATCCAATCGCCCGGTCGTAGATTGCATTTAAGACACACCTACAAGCAAATATGAATTCAAGGTCGTGGTATCCATTGTTTCTTGGGTCCATTATGGCTAGCAGATATGGTGCCCAAGTTAACCATTCTTGGGTCTTGTAGTAAGGCACATAGTTTATGTAGGTCGTACCTTGAGAACGCGGACCAAGGATTATTTTGAAAGTTATGGGAGTTTTGATAGTTTGGTCCATGATGTGTTTCAAAAGCTTTAAATTTATAATAACTGAAAATACCAATTTTATTATAGGGAAACACACGGGTAAAAGTATAACCCACGTATATAGTATAATCTTTTTAGGTAAGACCAGGTCGTCCACAGGGATTTGAGTAGTATTCTAATAATTAGAAAAACAGAATTTAACAATTTTGTAAATAACTTTTTACCAGTAATAATAAAGATGACTACTCGAATAGTTGAAAATAATTTATAAGTGTTGGAAATGATTAAGACCTCGAAGATGGAAATTAACTTATAAAAAGGATTTCTCGTCAGAAAACATTTTCACAAATTAACTTAATTAACTCAAGACTTATATTTAGTAGACTAGACCAAATGTGTCACTCAAATAGTTTAGTTACTTATTATATCAAAGCTTATTTTGTTTATCAATTTACGAAAGTGGATTTCTCAACACAAACGATAAAGATCATAGACAAATCTTTAAAACTACATAGATCATAACGGGTCTTTCGACCTATACCTATATGAATATATAATCTAAGTTGATAAGCAAAAACTGATAAGATAAGATATAACAGGATTGCAACATAAGCTTGAGATTAAAAAGATCACGATCATACCAAACACTTATTCATTATCTTAACATCACCGAGTAGTCATGAGAGATTTAGCCTCTCATGGCTATGAGGTTCATGACATAAGATGATTCAACATGAATTTTCATTATTCCAATATAATAATATGATATTCTACTTCATTCTTGATCATTCGATCTTGAATCTTCAAAAGGGTGTGGTGTTTATGGTGTCTTGGTTATATAGGTGGAATGGATGAAGAATTTCTAATGAGATGATTGAGGAATGAAGATAGGAATGATTTGTGAGATGATTTGAGAGTGAGAATTTGTCCTCTTTTTATAGGCTGAAAATGGGTGAAAAGTGCGGCGAACACATATATTTGTGCGGCACACTTGGTGATTAATGCGAGGGTAATAAATGTTTAGTGGAGAAGTGCGGCGCACAAGATAATTTGTGCGACGTAATTAGGGTGTTAATGCGGTAGCATTAATATCTTCATAGTCAGATGGGAAGTGCGACACACCACTGATAAGTGCGGCGTACTTGCATACTTTGAGAGGAAGTGCGGCGTACTACTGATAAGTGCGGCGTACTTACAGACTTTTCGGCTTGAGATTTTGTTCTTTTCTTGTATCTTGATTTCCAATATATGTAAACACTTGAGCTTTGTTTCTTTTTATCTTGAGATGTCTTCTAGGCCTGTAAGCAATTCATGCTATTAAGTATCAAAAGTTCACTAGAAATGATTAAATATAAACAAATAACACCACCTAAAATATGTATAATTTGGGCATTATCAAATCCCTCCACACTTACCTGTTGCTTGCCCTCAAGCAATCAAAGCGAGAAAATAAAATCATTTATCGTTACGTGGAGAATTTTTTTATTTTACAAGTGTTTACATGTTTAGATAATTTTGCAGGCATTGACATATAACTAAGCACCTCACATAAGGAATGTGTTTGAATTATAGAATTCACTCAGATATGGTTTTATATATATTTTGTGAAAACACTCAATTTGCACAGACATAATCTAGACAGCTACCATAGGCTTGTACTTGATACATAAACCTGGCCTAAGGGCGGAACTTGATATTGATGCGGGAGCATATACTAATCTTTATGTGCTAAAACTTAAGCTTTTATTTTAACTACTATATATATTTTTCTCTATTTTTCTTTATTTTCATACCAAATAATAATTAAGGCTTGGCACAGGATTTCTTCTTTCAATTTTAACTTAGGTATTTCAACAACTTAGCACTAAAGGGAGTTCTTGCAAAAATAGAAACTTGCAGGATTCATAACATATGATTAATCGGGCTTCGGTCTAGTAAATGATGATCAAGCACAAGTTCTAGAGCTTCTAAATTACCGGCTCACTCAAATATAATTATCAACCAATACCATTGCTCCAGAAAATGTGACAAAACCACATATACACATCCATAATGATGGAATAGATACATATGATTGCTCATTCCTTAACTCGAACAAGCTAAAGGCATCAATTATCTTGGGTACCAAAGGTGGGTACTCGAATATTTTAAAGGCTTATAATTCACACAATTTAGTAGACTGGGTTGTGCTAGCTATAGTGTCAATCAGGTTGGATTTGCCTTATTAAGAGCATTTTTTTAATTTTTTTGAAAGCATATATATTAAGATTTTTGTTAAAAGTATCAGTTGGTAAAATTTTTGGCAGGGCAAATATGGAGGGATATAATTAATTTTTCAGTTGAACATTGCCCTCAATGTGATAACTGATAATAGATGATAAATAGTGAAATTAAGGGATAAACGGGTATTCCCGGGTCATAGAGATATGTAGCTGCGAGAGAGCTATCCTTGAGCAGACTTCATAATTTTCCAAATCTTTATGCTATATAACCTGCATAAAAGTAAATACGAAAGTACACAAAAAGAAAATATGTTTGTTGTTTTTTATAGAAAATAAATAAAGGATATGAATAAAAGAATAGAGGAGGGACTCCTCCACACTTAAGTGAAGCACGGGTTGCCTCCCGAGAAGCGCTTAATTTTTGAGAGAGTCGTTAGCTAGACTCGAAGTTGGTGAGTCAATCTTTGGGAAAGAAGGGAGTAACTGCTTCCCTTTAGTCATTATAATTTTTTTCTTCATAATATAGTTTGAG
The DNA here is from genome assembly GCA_026074375.1 of Tanacetum coccineum. Classification (NCBI taxonomy): domain Eukaryota; kingdom Viridiplantae; phylum Streptophyta; class Magnoliopsida; order Asterales; family Asteraceae; genus Tanacetum; species Tanacetum coccineum. The sequence goes on along the minus strand of BQNB010106526.1, from coordinate 15,564 downwards.
TCGATGGCCATTAACAATAAATGTTTTTCCATCTTTTCCATAGAGTTCAACATATCCAGATGGATATTGATGTTTCACTACGTATGGTCCTAGCCAACGAGATCTAAGTTTCGGTTGTTTGAACTTATACTTTGAGTGAAAGAGCATGACCTTGTTTCCTTGTTTGAATTCTTTTCTCATTCTTAGTTTTCTATCGTGCCAGACTTTGGTTTTTGCTTTGTATAGATGAGAGTTTTCATAGGTACTTGATTTTTTTTCTTTAAACTTCTTCTTTTTTTTGTTTTCAACCCTTTTGATTACATATCATTTTTTTTGTCTTTTTGAATTTTTACCCATAAACCTTTTGATTTTTTGTCTAAGTATCGTTTATTCGTTGAAATGGAACATTCGTTTTTCACCAGCAGCGATCAGATCTAGATTACATTTCTTCAAGGCCCAGTATGCACGGTGTTCAATTTCAAATGGTAAGTGGCAGTTCTTTCCATATATGAGTTTGTAAGGTGTGGTACTGGTAGGTGTTTTGTAAGCAGTACGAAAAGCCCACAGAGCGTCATCAAGTTTTCTTGACCAAATAGTAGGATTGTCTTTAACACTCTTTTCAAGAATTCTTTTAAGAGCTATGTTCGTGTTTTCAAGTTGACCACTAGTTTGAGGGTGATATGATGTAGAGAAACGATGGTTAAATCTATATCTTTTCATCGTTTTTCCATTATTTTGTTGCAAAAGTGAGTACCTCGATCGCTGATTAGAGCTTTTGGCCAATTTAGATACGTAATCAACAGCGACAAGAATGTATTCAAACTTATGCGATTTTGGGAATGGTCCCATAAAGTCAATACCCCATATATCGAAAATTTCACATACTTAGATGTTGTTTAAGGGCATCTCATCACGTTTTGATATATTTCCCGTCTTTTGGCATGCTTCACAAAGTTGAACTAGAGTATGAGCTTCTTTTATGATTGTTGGCCAGTAAAATCCTGAATCTAAGACCTTTTTAGCGGTTATATTGGGTCCATAATGTCCACCGGTTGGTCCGTGGACATTGATCTAAGATTGCTCGGGTCTCTGGTCCTGATACACAGCGTCTGGTCATTCTGTCATAACATACTTTGAATAGGTAGGGTTCCTCCAAGAAGTAATGTTTAAGGTCAGAGAAAAATTTGTTCTTTTGTTGATACGTCATCCCTTTCGGTATAATATCAGCTAAGTAGTTTGCAAAATCTGTGAACCATGGTTCATCTTTGGTGTGAATTTCCATAAGGGTTTCTCGAGGAAGTTATCATCCATCACTGTCGTCACTTGACTCGTCATTTTCAATTCAGGACAAGTGGTCAACTGCGACATTTTCTGTTCCTTTTCTATCCTTGATTTCTATATCAAATTCTTGTAAGAGGAGTATCGAATGAATAAGACGTGGTTTAGCATCTTGTTTTTTGAATAAATGCTTTAGAGTTGAATGATCTATGTGAACGATAGTTTTTGATAGAATAAGGTAGGATCTGAATTTGTTGAATGCAAAAACTACATCCATAAGTTCTTTTTCGGTTACTGGGTATTTTTGTTGAGCAAGATTAAGAGTTTTGCTTACGAAGTAGATGGGGTGAAAGTTTTTACCACCTTTTTGACCTAAGACAGCTCCAACTGCAAAATCACTTGCATCACACATAAGTTAAAACAGAAGATTCCAGTTTGGGCTTACGATCACAGGAGCACATGTGAGTTTCTCTTTTAATATTTTGAATGCTTTTTAACATTCATCGTTGAATTCAAATGGAGTATCTTTTTCAAGCAGCTTAGTTATAGGTCGGGCAATTATTCGAGAAATCTTTAATGAAACGTTAGTAAAAACTGGCATATCCGAGAAAGCTTCTAATACCTTTGAAGTTAGTAGGGGCAGAAGTTTTGAGATTACGTCAATTTTTGCTTTGTCAACTTTAAGTCCTGCTCCAGACACCTTGTGTCCAAGCACAATTCCTTCTTTGACCACGAAGTGACATTTTTCCAAATTTAGGACAAGATGAGCATCTTTACAACGGTGGAGCATTTTATCGAGGTTGTTTAGGCATTTGTCGAAAGAGTCTCCGAAGACGGAAAAATCATCCATGAATACTTCGACGGATTCTTCGATCATGTCATGAAAGATTGCCAACATGCATCTTTGGAATGTAGATGGGGCATTGCATAGCCCGAAAGGCATTTGCCTATAAGCATATGTTCCAAAAAGGACATGTGAATGTTGTTTTTTCTTGATCCATAAGATCAATAGGAATTTGAAAATATCTAGAAAAACCATCGAGGAAACAGAAATGTTTATTTCCTACGAGTCTTTCTAACATTTGATCCATAAATGGCAAAGGAAAATGATCTTTTGCGGTTGCTTCATTGAGTTTACGATAAACGATGCATACTCGCCAACCCGTAAGGGTTCTTGTTGGAACAAGTTTATCATTTTTGTTTGTGACAACTGTAATACCACCTTTCTTTGGTACACAGTGAATAGGACTAACCCAGGGACTATCGGTAATCAGATAAATAATACCGATATCCAAGAGTTTCACGATTTCTTTCTTAACAACTTGTTGCATGTTTGGATTCAACATTCTTTGTTTTTGGACATCTGGTTTCTTGTCATCCATAAGTTGTATCTTGTGTTTGCAGAATGATGGACATATACCAGGAATGTCTGTTGTTTTCAAGTAAAGGCTTCCTTATGTTTTTAAGGACGAATACAAGTTTGCTTTTCTTTTGAGTAGAGAGTTTAGATGATATTATCACAGGGAGAAAAAATGAATCTTCCAGGAATACATATTCTAAATTATCAGGAAGGGGTCTAAGTTCAAGATCCGTAGGAAGTTCTTTGAGAGATGTTTTGATTTTATAATCGGTGTTGATGGTGATTTTTTTTAATGGTGGTTCTTCGGTATCGGATTCAGATTCAGAATTTTCATCGGCAGTCATTGCCATGAATTTATCGAATTCGGAGAAAATTTCTTCTTCAAGAAGGTTTCCTTCGATGGAATGGAGGATTTTGCTTCCTTCGTCTAGAAGAGCGTCGAAATATTCTTCTAGGTTTTCATTGATAACATCGATACTAAAACAGGTATCATCGTTTGAGTAAGAGTGTTTCATTGCAGAATCAATATTAAAGATCATTCGTTCAGTTCCAACTCCAAGATTGAGTTGTTTTCTGTTAAAACTTCGTAATATATAACTGCATCAGCAGTGTGAAGAAAAGGTCGTCCCAAGATGAGGGGAACTTTGCTGTCTTCTTCCATTTTGAGAATAACGAAATTAGCAGGAAAGGTGAATTTACCAACTTCAACGAGCATATTCTCAGCTATTCCAACAGGGTATTGGAATGATCTGTCGGCTAATCTTACGCTCATTTTGGTAGGGTTAAGAGTTTTGAGAGATAATTTTGCATATAAGGAATATGGCATAAGGTTAATGCTAGCACCAAGATCGACCAAAGCATTGCAAGAGAAAGTTTTGTTGAAATTACATGGAATAAGGAAACTTCCTGGGTCTCCGAGTTTTGGTGGAACTTTGTTTTGGATCATTGCTGAACTTTCATCGCTAAGGAAAATGGCAGAAATTTGTTCGATTTTATGTTTGTTGCTTATGAGTTCTTTAAGGAATTTTCCATAGTTAGGCATTCCGGCTAATACGTCGACAAGAGGTACGTTGATTCGAATGGCTCGGATCATGTCGAGAAATTTTCCGTATTGGGCCTCCATTTTTTCTTTTCTAAGGCGTTGAGGATATGGAATCTTTGGTTTGTATGGTTTGGGTAACGGTGTTTCTTTGACTGGTTTTGTGGGTTGAGTTTTTGGTTGTGGTGTAGGTTCATCGTCTTCATCATCGGTATCGAAGTTGATAGGGTTTTCAGATTTGTTTTGTTGATCATCCGGGTTATCCGGTGAATTATAGGATTTACCACTTCTTGTGAATACAGCATTCACATGCTCATTACGAGCTTGCGGTGGTTGGTAAGCTTTGCTACCTCGTGGGTTTGGTTGAGTGTTACTTGGAAGAGATCCAGAAGGTCGACCAGATTGCTTGTCAGCGAGTCTGTCGAACTTATTTTCGAGATTTTGGATTGAAGCTTGATGATTTTTGGCTACTGTTTCGAGTTGAGTTTTGAGGTCCATAAATGTTTCTTTGACAAAGGCGTTGGTTGATTGTTGAGACTTCATGAAATCGTTGAATTGTTTCTGAAGATCATAAGGTTTATCATCGGTATTGGATCTGTAGTTGTCTCGGTTGTAATCATTCCATCCGCTTGAACGCCAATTATCGCGATTCGAGTCTCGGTCGCGGTAATCATTGTAAAAACGAGTCTTACGGAAAGTTTGCATGAATTTAGCTTATCTTCACGGGACATAGGTATGTCATCATCGTCAAGATTGGGTGTTGGTTGTTTAGCTCGAGATTGAAGTTCTTTGTACTGAGCATCCATTTTTATGGTCATGGCATCCATTCGGGCCATAATTTTGTACTGAGCATCCATTTTATGTTTAGCTCGAGATTGAAGTTCTTTGTACTGAGCATCCATTTTTTAGGTAAGACCAGGTCGTCTACAGGTATTTGAGTAGTATTCTAATAATCATAAAAACAGACTTTAACAATTTTGTAAATAAATTTTACCAGTAATAATAAAGATGACTACTCGAATAGTTGAAAATAATTTATAAGTGTTGGAAATGATTAAGACCACGAAGATGGAACCTTAACTTATAAAAAGGATTTCTCGTCAGAAAACATTTTCACAAATTAACTTAATTAACTCAAGACTTATATTTAGTAGACTAGACCAAATGTGTCACTCAAATAGTTTAGTTACTGATTATATCAAAGCTTATTTTGTTTATCAATTTACGAAAGTGGATTTCTAACAATGAGAAAACTTAACCCTTTATATATATATATATATATTAAATATAATAAATATATAAATATATAATAAGAATCAAAAATCTTAATGTAGAAAATCCAGAAGTATGATTCCCGAGTCGTTATCCCCAACGAGGAATGCAATGGAAAGTCGTTTGTCAGTTTGATAGTTGGTGCTTGAATGGAACAAAGATTTTTTTGGTTGATTTTCTAAGTCTATGGGAAATTTAATTCAATTTATACTAAAAACAATTAAAGCAACATAATTTGAAACTAAAAACGAAAACGGGAATCCTAAAAACGCGACTAATTATCAACTACAGCAAATATTAACCCTAAAAATGAAAATTTGGTTTCTAAACCTCTAAAATGACAAAAGAAAATTTTCCTAAAAAGATTTATATTTTTTGGCTTTTTTATGAATTAAAAACCTATTTAATCTATTTAAAATCCTAGAAAATAACAAATTAACACCTAAAAATTTCAAAAAATAATTTTCTACTTTAGAAAAGTCTAAAATGTGATAAAAACTCAGAAAAATATTTTTCACTACTTTTTATATTTAAAACTATTTCCTAAAATTAATTTAAAAGCTAAAAAATGAAAATTTTAAAATCTAAAAAGATGTAACCGGATTTTAAACTTTGTAAACCTAAAACTATTTATTCTAAAACTAAAAACTATTTTTTTGTATTTTTCTGAATTAATTTTCTATTTTTAAATGATTTTCTAAAATTTTAATCTTCGAAAAATGAAAAAAAAATAACAAATAAAGGAGGAAAAATCTAAAAAATTGCAAGAAAGTCCTAAAAGTTGTAAAGTTCCTAGGAAAAATAAGCTAGTTAAGCCAGCTTACCAAATAAGCTAAAAATAAGCCCTAATAAGCTGCGAAGTGGCTTATAAGAATAGAGCTCAAAACGTGTACAAATATATAGAATGTGCAAAGTTAAACGGAAAAGACCCAAGGGCGCTAGTGGTAGAGAGTGTGTGTGTAAAAACGTTTGGTGAGTGGGTAGAGGTCCCGGGTTCGAGCCCTGCTCACCTGAGACTTCCCCGAACTCCCAAATGTTTTTCTAATGCCATTTTTTACAACTTTTTAAAGGACTTATAAATTAGCAAACTTTTACAAAACCACTTTTTAGTTATAAGCCACAAATAGCTACAAAATTAAGCTGTTAAAGTGTCAGAATAAGGCTAAACTACACTAAAGAGATTAATTGCTAACTGTGATATATATACATTTTTTTTCTGCTGTTCCCCCTTAAGCTATTTTAAGCACTAATAAGCAAATAAAAACTCAAAATAAGCTAAGACAGATAAAAGGCTATATCTAAAAAGCATTTTTGAACAAAAATGAGCAATTAAAATAAGCTAGAATGACAGAATACTAAAAAGGCTTAAAAACTTAAGATTTTTAAACTAAAAGGCAAATAAGCTCAAATAAGCTCTAAACTAAAGGAAATAAGCTAAAATGGATTTAAACTAACCTAATAAGCTATACTAAAACCTAAATTAAGCATGCAATAGCAAATAAAGCCTATATAGGCAAATGAGCTTTTTGGCCAAACTGTTAAGCAAACAGCCAAAAGGGACTTTTCTAGCTTAAAAATATGCTAGCAAACAGATCCTTATGGCTTAGTGGATTATACCACTAATGTGACAAAAATCTACTTAATCAACAATCTAAAAGCAGAGTTTGAATTCAAATAAGCACTTAAAAAGCTTAATGAAAAAGCTATTTCACACAGATTCAACACCACTTTTGAGCTTAAAAATAAGCACTTAAACAGATCCTTATGAATATGAGACCAACAAACATATCAAATTTAAACCTCAAAGAACTTATATCATCAATCAAAAAGCATTTTGAAATAAAGCATAAGCCACAAAAAGCATTTGAAAAAGCATTTTCTCATTTTTTTCGACACTTAGTTATAAAAATTGACAAAATTTGGCAAAATGCAAACTAACAATGCAGACTTAAAGCTTATGGTTTCTACTCACTTTTAACATTGCACAAAACACAAAATGAACACTTAAAATCAAATAAGCCAAGATCGAACAACAAGAACATGATTCACAGCCAAAACTCACAGATTCAAACACAATAATCATGAAAACTTGATTTTAAGTTTTTTAAACTAAAAAGCTCAAATAAACAGGATTTTAAGACTAATCTAAGCTAAACTAAATTGACCCAAAATACATAACTCATTTTGACCCATTTTGACCTTCAAAAACAGTTAAACCAAACACCCCTTTAAATTCTGAATTGGTATTTTTAACTAGATGGAAGTTATTTAAGCCAAAACTTTGCATAATGAACAGTGATATTAACAAGACTTAATAAGCAATATTAAGCATATTTAAACAACTAATAAGCAATCAAATAAGCTAAAACAGATTGTGCTAGTTTATAAGCTTAAAGTGACAGATTATAAGAAAACTCAAACAAATGATCTCTAAACTACAAAACAAGCATAATAAGCACTAAACATCATAAGCAAACATAAATAAGCAAATATAAGCAGAAATAAGCAATAATAAGCAATGCTATAGTAAAATGCAAGAAAATAAAGAAAATAGAACTTACAAAAGCCCTTGCTTAAACAGGGCAAACAAGCTTATAAATAAGCCAATCTACAAAGCTCTAGCTCTGTCAACAGACAAGATAGTATTGTTCCATAATGCCCATCAAGTTTTGCCTATCATCCATTGGAAGCTTTGTGGTATTTGAGGGTGGTTATTTTTTTTGTGTTTTTGTAAAATTGTCTTCTTAAATTACTTTATATTTAAATGAAAAACAGTTTTAATAATATCGCTTAAATAAATAAGATCTTATAAAAGCTTAAGCAAGATTCTTGATAACTTTTGAACACAAATGAGTAAAACTGATTTTAAGCTAAAACTTGGAATTTCATTAATTCATAAGAAAAACATTACAATATTTAAAATATTACACTAAAAATAAGCTGAAAATTAACTAGGTGAAAAAAACTTCAAAGTATGCCCAAGGGCTTATAATGAGTCCTATTTATACTAAGCTATTGAAGGTTCTAGGTCTTGTGCTTTCTTTGTGAGAGTTCCTGCGGGTGTGCTTGTTGTGTGAGAGCCTTCAAAGGAAATCTTGGCCATCAATTTTGAGTAGAGCCCAAGTCATATGATCATCACCATTGATTTCTTGTCCTGATCCTTAGACGAATGAAAATGCTAAGGACTGCCAAGGTGTCATTTGTTGTATTGTGAGGTGGGATAAGGTGTGAGGTGTGTAGAGGAGTTGGTCGACAAAGGGGAGAAGAAAGGGGAACAATGTTTTTCATTTTGGCAGGTAGTGAGGGAGATGTACAGTACTTTTGAGTTGCAGGGTAAATGTTTGGTGGTTAGGCAAGTTTAGTCCCTCAATGCGGTATGTTTAATTACAACCACAGTCCTTGTGGTGTGCATCTTTGGTCCTTGAGGTTTTATAAATGTTTGCACCGTTAGTCCTTAAATGACTAATGGTGTAAAGGATAAAAGAGGGTTGTGGTTAACAAGTTGTTAAGTGGGTTTGGGCCTAGGACTTGGGCCGATTATAATAAAAGAGGATTTGGGCTTTAATGAAAGGTAAAGTCTTATAAGTCTTCATGTAATGTATAAATAGGCTGACCCGACCCATTAGATGGGTACGAGTTGACCCATTTAACATTTCTTCGATATCGACTCCGCTTTTGACTTTGACTTTGTCGGGGTTGACTTTGGTTGACTTTGACTTTTGGCTTTGATTTGTCTTTTCTTTTACGCTCTTTCCGTTCTCATGCTCGGTTTTGTCGTTTTGGCTTCGATTTTGTCATTTTCTTAGATATCCGTTACCTACACAATATAAATGCAAAACATACAAATACAATTTATTTTTGGTACATTTTTGGTCATTTAAGTCCGATTTTAATGGAAAATGGTATGTGTAATTAAGCACATACCAAAATCCCCCATATTAAAATATTGATGTGTCCTCACGCAATGCTATAAGTGAACACTTAAGAAAACTAATAATCTCCATCCCCCTCGACTAATTACCTCGAAAAGTAGCTAAGTGTTCATCGAGGGGAATTAAAGAATCAAGAGTTTAGAAAAGCCTCGTTTTTACCATTCTTAAAGATATACACTTATTCCTACACATATTTTTGTATTTTTCCTTTTTCTCATTTTTTTCTCTCTTTTTTATATATTTTTCTTTTTAAGCAACTAACTTATTTGACTTTCGTTATTTTCATAACCGTTAGGGATCATAGAACAAGACGCATTTCAATCCTAAAATGCCCAAGAAGGATAAATTCATCGTCCCCGATTTTTCACTCGTCACAAACCAAGCTTAAAACGAAATCACCGTTAAATATCAGTTAAGATGCTAACACTACTCATATTTGCAACTTGTGAACTTTTCACTCCCGATAATTATTATATCTTAGGTGAATGTGCCATTTTGAATTTTAACTATGGATCAACGTTTTGCAAAATTCTATGCATCACGTTCCACCCGAGAATAATGAGTTTGAAGGTGAGATCATCCCATGTAGCGACTTTCATCTCGGCACATCCCAACCTTGCGGCTAAGTGACCAGGCTTTTGACACCCCGCAGAGACTAGTATCGGGACTCACGGACCTTTGGTTTCAAAAACTCTTAGTTTTCCCGTATATACATTGCTTATTTTAAAACTTAAAATGATATAGTCTAAGTTCAAAAGCATATTTAAATTTAACAAAAAGAGTTTTTCCTTACATTTATTAATTCACACTTAATATTAAACATAACCATGATGCAATTGTAACCCTCGACCTTTTAGAAGGCTGCAACATCGGTTGTGAGCCGGCAAGATGCAGTAAACTTTTATCAGTCTCGGATTATTATTCTTACTATGGGCTTTCTTTAGAAGGCTGTAACATCGGTTGTGAGCCGGCAAGATGCAACAAACTTTTATCAGCCCACTGTTTATAATTATTACTTATCATTCTTTTTTCCATTTTCATCATATTTTTCATATTTATTTTTCATTTCATACTTTATTTCACGATATAGAGAAGACTTCTTTTTGGAAAATTTAAGTATAAATTTGAACTAAGACTAAAATTATTGCTATC
>BQNB010106525.1:5415-23372 GCA_026074375.1 Tanacetum coccineum | reverse complement strand
AAGTTTTCACTATAATGAGGCTTTCCCTATAACGCGATTATACCAGCCATAAGATCTGTAATGATATATTTTGATATACCCATTTTGATGGATTAAATATCCTGGTCAACCCTAGCCAAAATTTTTAGTATATTGAGAAGTGTCGAAACACCAAATTTTGCTAAATAAAGTTATCAGCGTTTTGTTTAAAACTAGTTTATCAAATCTTAGATCTTTTCCTAATCACACAAACAGTTAACATAAATTAAATCTCGGGACGAGATTTCTTTAAGGGGTAGGTACTGTAACAACCGGCAATTTTCGGAATTTTAAATTACTACTTTACTCTTTGACTTTTTGGGTCGGACTTGACTTTTGACTTTTTGACCTTTTACGGCCACATAATAACGAATACCGCGTAGCCGGTAAATTTTTGAAACACATTTAAATAATAAATCATATTTATTATTACTCATCTCTCCTTTACACGTTTATTTTTCCAACTTATTTGAAACGAAAACGAGAAGACACCTCGAAAATTTTGAAAACCGCGTACAACGCGTACCGGCACAAAAATTATTTAATTATATTAAATTATCACTTTTTATTAAATAAAGGTATTTAATAAGTTATTTATCATGTTACTCAAAAACGTTTATTTAAAAACGCAATTATTTAATTAAAGTTCATTTTACGGACAAGGATTGTCAGAGACACACAAATAAATAATGAACATTTTATTTAAATTTTATAAAAGATTTATAAAATTATAGTCACATAGATACTCATTTTGTTGGAAAAATTATTTAGAAAACAATGACGCAAGTTTCGTATTTTAATTCATCTGTTAACTAGCCTAAACGAGTCCCGAACCATTACCTAACAAAAGATTACACTTCCGGTCCCTCTAGTAATATTTATAATTCCAACCCTACACTAAATTAAACTTGTCACATTGTATTAAAACTTTGCAATATATATATAAAAACATATAAGGTTTTTATCATTTTTACCCTAACCCTACACACACATATATACTCCCTCCTTCCAAATATTTTTCCGGCGCCCCCTTACTTTCCGGCCAATTTTTCCGGCGACGTCTCCCATCGCCGGCGAGACTTCCAACCACCCCATCCATCATCTCCGACATCATCGCAACCATCACCACATCCACACCATCTACATCACAATCATCATCATCATACCACCATCACCTCATCACCTCATCACCGTCGCCGTGACCACCAACAACATCCCAGCCGCGCCACCACCTTGCTGCTGTCACCACGCCACCAGCCGTCACCATCCATATCCTCACCTCTACCCCTACGCGACCACCATACAACTTCTACCATTCACAGCCGCGACCACTCCACCTCGTCACCCTTTCCGTACCACCACCACCTCGCTGCCACACCACCTCCACTGCCACCCGTCACCTCAGCCGAAACCACCACCACTTTCCCCATTTTTCCTTTTTATTGAATGGTTAAATATATTTGTATAAATTTAAGTTGTAATATTTGATTTTAAGGGTGTGTTTGTTTGTGATGTTTACCAGCCCGTAAGGGTGTTTGTTTTTGCGTTTTAACAGCCACTTAGGGCGTTTGGGTTTGCGTTAGACAGCCCCTAAGGGGTGTTTGTTTCTGCGTTTTGTTGCCATAAGGGTGCGTTTGGGTATTTAAAACAGCAATAGTGCGTTTGGTTTTATAAACAAACCCATAAGGGTGCGTTTGGCTGTGTAAAACAGCCACCAAGGGTGCGTTTGTTTTGGCATTATAACAGCCCAAAGGGGTGTTTGTTTGGTGCGTATATTGGCCCCAAAAGGGGCGTTTGGATCTGCGTTTTACTGTAGCAGAGGGGTGTTTGGTTCAACCTTTAAGGGTGTGTTCGGTTTAAATTATTTTGTTAATTGGTTTGTCTCGTCTAGTTATAAATTTAAAACACGTGGATATAAATTGCAACATATATTGGTTAAATGGGAAAAACGATGGTTTTGGTAAAAATGGAAACGTCATACAAACGGCAAAGTCATGCCGAAATTTCTAAAAATTATTACACTTAGTAAATTTCATTAAAGTTTATATCATTTTAGAAACCCGATCAAATGACAAAGTTATATATAGTTTTAAGATTATTTAATTTTAATGACACAATGAACCGATAAATGAACAAAAGCTATACAAACAAGACAACTATTTCAATTACAACCCGGTAAGAAAACGAAATATTAATTTATAAAATATTATTTTATAAATTCCCGACTAGCAAATAAAGTCATTTTTTTGTAAAAACTTTAGAAACCTCGTTTACCTGATACGTAACTTTAAAACGTACGCTCACTTTTATACAATAACTTTTGTTTATTTAAGTGGTGATTTCCTAAGATGTGTCGAATTATTTTGTTTAATTACTTTATCACATTCTTTATATAATACTTGTAAAGTATTATATATTGCGACTTATTCTTTTGGTTGTTTGTCTTTATTATATAACTCACCATATGAATTATATAATTGTTCATTTTTCATATGTAATATATATGGGGAATATATTACGTACTTTGCGTGTGTTTTTCGATTTATTTTATTTAACCAACCACCAAACTTATCCAACTCGAAATCCAAATCCCTTATCAATGTGTCGCGCTGATCCATCGAAAAACCAAATTCATCATCCTAAACTAGTGGGATTTAGCCGTTAAGTTAAGCTGCATCTTCTTGGTCGAGCCATTATGTTCTCCGTTTGTGCTGTGCTTATTATTTGCATTTCTGCTAGTTGCTCTGCAACATCAAGGTGAGTTCATAGCCCCACGTTTTACTTGTTTTATATTTACTTTACTACCTTTGGGGTGAGAAACATGCTCGTTTATAAACTCGTTTACGTTACTGAATTTCCAACTCGTTTATACGTTGATTACAAACTCGTTACATGATTGATGTCGCTCTCGTTTTTACTTATGGATTTAAGTGCTTTAAGCTTTTACGAAAACATTGATTACTTTTACATTGGACACAAGTGTTTTCTGTTATCGTTTCCTGTTTATGTGTTGCCTAAGTTTACTTACAAACCCACTACTGCCCGAATTATCATGAACTGTTAATTTCTTGACCGGATGACTGGTTGAGGGAGCGCGAGTGAATAAATAGATCTATTGGGACTAATTATCCCTATCCGCTTTGGTTCCACTTAACGAAGAAATCGATGTGAGTTTATAGCCCCTCTTTCACTTGTTTTACATTTACATTACAAATCTCGGGGGAGAATACATGCTCAATATAACTTGTTTACATATTTGTTCACAATATCTTTTACATACTATTCTACACTCTTGGTTCACCTACTTGATTTTGCAATTCAAATTGACAAACACTTAACAATGATGATATTCAACTTGGTTTACATATTTATTTGCATAGCTCCTATGGAAACATTATTTGACTTTTATTTTTTGTCACGAAAGCAAACTTTACATATGAAATGATTTTCGGATCACATTATTGTTTTGACGCTTTCGGGGCCAACAAGCGATTAACATGCCCGTGTTTGGCAGATGTAACACCATGATGGGAACCCATTATTTTGTATCACTGCCCACATCGGTACATACAACAAGTTCCTACTTCATAGTGTTCATGAACTGTAAATCACTTTGAGGGTGAGCGCGAATGTTATAGAATATATCTAATTGGCATGATAATCTCCCGTTCGAGGTGATTAGCTATCACTTGGCAAACCTAACTGTTATAGCATTTCCCGTATGCTCGTATGGTTATGAAATAGATTCTATTCGTGATTGACAATCCCCGTTCGGTGATTACTATCACCAGTTCAACGTAACGTTATAACATGTCGATCATGTTGGGGACTGAACAGGGCCCCCCTGACACATACATACTTGGAACATATTGGTGACGTTAAATTTGTCCATGCATTATTTTATAAAGAGTATTTTTGGAATGAGATTTGGTACTTTTGGTAAAATATTTTGGAATTGAGATAGTACTTATGGTAACATAAAAAGGTCGTGCATAATTATAAAACAATTTTCATGGTACTTGTTATTACACATTGGAAAAATATATTTTGTTGAAACTTACATTACATATCTAAAACAAATCTATGAACTCAACCAACTTTAATGTTGACAACTTTTAAGCATGTTTTCGCAGGTAAATTATATGCTCTGAATTTCATGAATTGCAGTTGATTCTTTAACAAACAAAGCTTTTCATTGTGATGCAATAAGTGGAATTTGTTATATCAAATTCAGATTTTGATTAAATCAACGAGATTACTTTTCAAACGACACATTTAGAGGTCGTTCTCTTGTATCTAGCGCTGTGTATTATTAAGTAGCACCCCAAGTGGTATTCCGCTGCCTTGTCATATTTTTGGGGGTGTTACACAATGCATGTTTCTCACCCCAAAAGTTGTAAATCATTGATATAGTAAAACATGGGGCTATGAACTTACCTTAGTGAATAAACTGAAGTATATGAGTCAAGTGAATGAAAACGTCACGGATACGACCGAATGCAACCTAATTAAATATAGGTCGTATGAGCACTAAGTACTTAATATAAATACTACATCACAAGTTATATAGTTACGCCACCACCTAATAGTTTTTGTTTAGTTTAAAATGTTGAAATAATAATCAAATCGTACTTTGTCAAATAAATGTACATGTATTTGTATCCCTAAAATAATGTGTTGTTTTTGTCCGACAATTTATTATTTGCCAAAAACACTTGGTGTATTATTTATATAATTTTCATTATATAAATAATTTAATTGTTTGAAAAAAACAATATTTATAAAGGTTATAATACATTAATAAATATTTACATTTAGTAAAAACGTCCATCTCTTTCTCGTTTAAATTCCCCGTTTTTTTAACGTTCTATTATAGTAAGTGTTCGAACTTGAAAAAGTCTAATCAAATTTTACATTCATTATAAATGTATTTATGGTACAGTTATGAACAGTAACAGTGAGTAAAGATTTATAAAATTACTTTTTATAAATTTAATTATAGAAATCGTATATTAATTGTATCTCATTCATTTTAATTCGGTTTTTAGTGATTCTTATGTCCACGTCTTCGTAATTAAAACTCTATTTAGGAAAATTAATTCCTAATAGTTCCCTTTCGTGAACAGTAACATATTTTTAATAAATTTTAACTTTTTATAAAAATAGCCTTTTTAACTAAACTGTAAATAATTTTATCTTCATTGTTATAAATCCTTTCTTAATGAACTTTATAGTTTTAAAATCCTTATAACTTGTACTTTTTCATAAAAATGTGTCCTCAGTTTATCAGATTCAAAATCAGTTGGGTTTTTATAAAATAACTTTTATAAGAACATTTATATATATATATATATATATATATATATATATATAATTATTGTAAACTTGTAAATGTCATAACTACTTCGTTATTGCTTGGATTCTTGAGTTCTTTATATGCACGGATTCCTAAAAATATGTACAATTTGAATAAAATATAAAATAAATATTTTTATACACGAATTAAATCAGTGGGTATTTAAGTTTTTACATAATTAGTTTTATACACTTGTTTTGTATACTTTTCACTTTATTAAACCATTACAAGTTCCACCAACTTAATAAAATACATAACTGATCTATTTTAAGTCCTCTATAACATGTCCATGAATACTTTGTCCATGAGTAAGTTTCCTCAAAATCATTTGTTAATAACTATTTAATTGAAAACTTATACACATAAAATAAATATCATTAACTAACCATAAAATTATATAACACTTAAATAAAAAATGACTTTCTATTAAAAGTGTTAATACACCATACATGAAAATAAAATTCAAACCTCTGTATACCCTTGTAATTCTCATAAATTCATAACTTACCTAAGGTGTTTTAACAATATAACAAGCATGTAAGTAAGAAATATGAATAAATTTAAATGTAAAATCTTAAAAGACCTTAAGAAATTGTAGTGCAATGATAAACCATCCTACACTTAAGCTTTAACGCCAATGAATCAATTACAAGATCAAACCCTAATTTAGGAAACACTAATTAGTTAATGTAAAACTCTTGAAAATTCACCAACCGCTCAGCTTCCAATATCTGGTAATCACCTTAGATATACTTACTAGTAATGCTTGAACACTTGGAATACATTGTAAACTGAAAACTTAAGGAAAACCCAACTACAAAATGTGAGCCTTGGTTTAGTTTTAGGAAAAACAAGAGAGAGTTTTTAGTGTATTGCTAGAAAGGAAAAATTGTGTATAAAATAAACCTAGGAGCTTACTTTATTAACAAAGGGTTAAGATACTACATCCTTAAACTAACAAGTTAGCTATTATAGTTAAATGGTATAATTTATAAGATGCTTTCTCTATCTATCTAATTAAATTGGACGCATGTGATTGGGTTATGGTAATAAGACTTTACAATCCTAGAAACATGAGCAATGTAAGAGACCTTGGTGGAGTTAAGTTAAGAAAATTGATGTTAATATGGTTGAGTCTATCCTAACCCAACCAGGCCCTAAGTTGTTAATTAATTGTATAAATTAAGTTAAATTTTAATGTATAGTGGTATAATATTGGGTATTTGTTTTGAGTATAGATAGGATATAGGTATTTCCGGGTATGTCCTAATATGTATTTTGTTGCGAAACGTAAACTTTTATAGTAACCGATAAAAAAAAATATTAAAAGTTAATAAATAAACTCTTAATAATTATATACACTTACATGATTGTAAACCTATAACTTGTTTGGTGTCCGTTTATATTGAACATTGATATTTAGTTTACGCGATTTAACTATAGATAATTAATTAAAAAGCATGCGCTGAAACTCCGTAAAAATAAAAATAATAAAAAATGAGTCAGGAAATGACTATGAAAATGAGAAATATTACAGACTCCACCCTTTATAAGAGCTTGACCCTCAAGGCTCAAGTCGCGACACATGATGCAGTACAGTGTTTAGTGAAAAGATTGCGGATGCTTCATTTAAATTTGATCTTCATGTTCCCCATGAGAAACTCAGGACCTCTCCTCGATTTCCATCATAGAACCTGACAATAGGATACGACTTTGGCCCTTTAACCGTTTAGACCTCTCGATCCAGTTATCCCCGTGGTTGCCTCAACAAAACAGAGCTTTCAACAACAAGAAAGTCCCTTCAATGGAACGGCTAATGGTTCGTCGGAATAACATTTCTTCAAGTTAGATACATGAAATGTATTGTGAACCCTGCTCAACTCTTGAGGAAGCTCAAGCTTGTAAGCAACGGATCCAACATTTTCCAGCACCTTGAAAGGTCCAACATATCTAGGGTTTAACTTCCCCATTTGCCAAAACGTACGACCCCTTTCCAAGGTGAAACTTTAAGCATAACTCTATCCCCAACTGAAAATTCATCGCTTACTCTTAATAAATCTAGTCGAACTCATTTGTCGTCAAAGGTGGCTTCCTTTTCATTTTTTGATCTGATTGACCTTCTTGGTTGTGCACTATTGAACTATTTCAGGACCGGTAAATTTGAAACTTGCCAAGCCTTGGGCCCACCAAATAGGTGAACGACACTTTCGACTGTATAGCGCCTCAAACGGTGCAACCTTGATGCTAGCGTGATAACTATTATTATATGAAAACTCGACTAATGGTAAATGTTTAACCCAACCATTTCTAAAGTCGATCATTCAAGCAAGTAGCATATCCTCAAGAGTTTGGATAGTTCTCTCGCTTTGTTTTTCGGTTTGTGGATGGTACGCAGTACTCATATCCAAGTTAGTACCCAAAGCCTTCTGAAGTGATCTCTATAAATTCGATGCAAACCTAGGGTCACGATCACAAATGATTGAGACATGTATTCCATGCCTCATGACTACCTCTTTCAGGTACATTCTCGCCAATTTCTCCATGGAATCAGTTTCTCTCATTGGCGTAAAGATTGCAGACTTAGTAAGTCGGCCAACAATCACCCAAATGGTGTCATAACCTTGCAACGACTTAGGAAGCTTTGTGACAAAATCCATAGTGATATTGTCCCAACTTCCCATAGAGGTATCTCGGGTTTGTACCATCAATCCTGAAGGACATTTTAGTGTTTTTAGCCTTGACCATAGCACTTTCAAACGTTTATTAATTTGTATTTAATTTGCTAACATAGGTGGCGATGTCGTCCTTCATATTGGGCCACCAATATAGCTTTTTTATGTCTTGATATATTTTGTCCGAACCCGGATGGATAGAGTATTTTGATTTGTGGGACTCGTGCATGATCACAGTCCTTAGATCACCATAACTAACCAACTCCTGCCATTTAAGCATAGAGTTCTGTCGGCACGGGGTTCCAACTTTTCCTTCGGTATATCCTTCCTGATCATACCTCCTACGTCTTCATTCTTGATGTTCTCTGGTTTCTGTGCTTCCAAAATTTAATTTTGGGAGATTTCAAAACCAATAGTCAAGACTAAGGCGTCAAACCCTTAATTGGCTTTAATCCGTTCTATTACGGCTTAAGGCATCGGCCCACTATTTTTGCTATTGGGAATATGAAGGCTTCTGAAGTTTGCTACTGTTAGTTTTTTGTAAGGTTAAATACGTGCTGGTTCAAGATTGTGCTACTGTTGAAGTTTAAAGAAAATAGTCTAAGTTATTAGTACTGCTAGCTATAATAGTTAGTGCTGCCAGTACATTGTTAGTACTGCCAGTAAAGTTAGTACTGTTAGTTAATAATTAGTGTTGTTAGTCTTGTATAGTTAGTACTGCTATTATGATATGCATGAGTTAAATTAGGATTAGGATATGCAAATCAATAAACGGCGTTTGATGTAAGCCCATTATGGTTACCTTGGTGATATAAAAGAAACCCTAAGCAAAGATCAAGAAAGTATCAGTCTTTCATAGTTTTTCATAGCTAGAAAAAAAAAAAAAAAAAAAAAAAATTCAAGGTTTAAACACTAACACAGTCAAAGAGTGTTCGAAATAATATATTGACTTGTTATTTATGGTTAAAATGTTCTGTATGTCAAACAAACAATACTTTTATACTTTTAGTGGTATAAACTATATTCCGCATAGTTTATATCATACACTTAAAGTTTTATTCTTAGTACCTTTGGATTTTCGTATGTGTCTAAATACACATACCTTTTACCTTGAAAAACGAACCCAAAAGACCAAAAACATAATAAAAATTGCAAATATATGCTTGTTTTTGTGTTTGTGTATGTGCATGTACGGATATTAAAGAAATGGACAAAAGAAAAGACAAAACGGACACTAACGAGCACGAGAATGAAAGAGGTCAAAAATCGAAGCCCGAAAGGCGTACCCCAAACTTCAACGGAACCAACCCTGTCTACTTAATTGGCCGGGTCAGCCCATGTCCTAAACTATGAATGCCAATAAACCCAAAACCCTTCTATAATAATTCCTTGGCCTAAATCCTTTACCCGACCCAAACCCTTTAATATAAAACAATGACCCAATTCAAACCCCCTTTGTTTTTAATTCATAATAAATAAAATAAAGATAAAAAAAATATAATTCTTTTTTCTAAAATTTTTTTTAGTCATTTAGGATTTATTAAAATTAAATGTAGGGATTAGATTTGTCATAGTTGCTTAAATGTCATGTTTTATTAATTCCCGTTTATGTTTTCGTGCTTTATTTCTTAAATGCCTTAAATGCTTTTATTGTTTATTTGTTTTTACATGTTTGATTCGTTTTCATTAGTAGAATTAGAAACGTTATGAGTAGTGAGTAAATAACTTGTGTTTGCTAAGTGATTAGTGATTTGGAATTTAAGTGTGGTTTCAAAAAGGTTAAAAAAAATTAATAGTTAACTTGTTTTCTAAGGATTTTAATTCGTTAAACCTAAGCCCGCACTTAAGGAACATTTCACGTCACTTAGCAAGCATATTTGTCATTTATATATTTTAGATCAATTTTAGTATAACCTTGTAGTTTTAAATCTTAGAATTAATATTAGTTTAATTTTTAGTTTAAAAATAGTTTAAAACCAAAACCAAAAACTTTTATGACAATCAAGCTCGATTTACAACTTGAACGTAGATTTCCATTCACCTCTCGTCGAGGAAAATGATACCCGTGTTGATTACTTTTTATTCTTTTCTAAGAATAATTTGTATGATACTTTGCTTGCGTATACGTATATGTATTTTATAAATATATATATTATATATCTGAGGGTTTATTCGATAAACGAGTTGAAAAACGACAAGTATCAAAATGGCGCCGTTGCCGGGGAGAGGTGTATCGATTTTACGGGATTGTTTGTGTTCGAGCCTTGAAGATCCTTTCTTCGGAAAGTTTATTTTCGTTCTTATAAAAAATATAAAAATCCAAAAATATTTTTCTTCTTATTTTTATTTTTATTTTTCCTTTTCTTTTATAAATATTAAAAATACCAAAAATATTTTTTATTTTTATTATCTTTATAAAAAATTTCAAAAAAAAATATTCTCCTTTATCCTCTTACTTCATTTAATTCTTATCTTCTTTATCCTCTTATCCGTTTAATTCTTCGACATGTCTTCGTATAACCATTTTGGTTGCTCGTGGTGTAGAGGTCCGTTTAATGGTGGAAATTGTCCGGGCTGTAGCAGTGTAGGATCCGAAAATGAGTTTGTCTATGACCCAAATCCTTATTCTTATAATGAAACACCGAACTTCTTCAACCAACCTCCACAGCCCCAGTACGAGACATACTCGTGTGAGTTATGTGGGAACGATTCTCATTATGGGTTTGATTGTCCACCACGGGTACCGCTTGTCTATGAGCAGGAACCGTGCTACAATCAAAACTTTAGTGATAATTATTATCCACAAAATTCACCGAGTTTTTCATAACAGTATCTTTGTTGTGATAACTGTGGGAGACCTCATGCGACTTTTTAGTGTCACCCGATGAACCAAAATTTCAATTCTTTTGATTTTGACCATATTCAACCCCCACAACAGTTCGATAATCATCAGCCTCAGGAAACTCAACAAGTCACTCCTTTTGTTGAAAGTAAAGAATGGATTGAAACAAATTACGAGCTTTATAAAATAATGGAAGATTTTACGAAAAGGATGAATCAAGAGTTACATAAGCCAGAGGTTTTACTTGCAGCTCAAAGAGAGCAAGAATTACTTGCCCAAAAGCAAGCAACTCAGGAAAAGCAAGTTCCCTCACCAAATTCCGTCTTTCGTCAACTAATTGAAGAAATGTGTGGCACAAACATTTGTGAAGAGCAAAAGCAAAATATGGAAGATACGATACTAGATTTGCTTGAAATTTGTCGACAAAAAGAGCTTTATTGTATTCATAATAATGTTGAAGATCTAATTGAAAGTGCTCTTAATTCTAAACTTCTCTTGATTAATTTGAATTCTCAACGTCTCAATAAGGAAGAACAGGAAGTTAAGAATATCGCAGAGCCGGCAGCTAAACGTCAAACTCTTATTACATCGTGTTTGCAGAATTTCAAAGTTATTTCCAAGGAGAGTACTATTCCTTTGAATAAAACACCTCAAATTTCTTGACGAATTCATAAAGTCTAGATTGAGGAACCCTTGTCTCCCATCCTAAGTGAGTCCAGGTACTTCGAGAGTGATAGTGATTGTGATTTATCTTTGTTGTTGATTTCTCTTCTTTAACGTTATGAGGAAAAATCCGTGACTTTCTCTAACCCTCTTTTCGATTCAAATGATGATTTTACCTCTAGTGATGACGAGTCACTATCCGATGAGGACGTTCCGGAAGATAATGTTAAAATTTACTCGAACCCTCTTTTCGAATTCGATGACGAATATATCTCTAGTGACGTAAATCCTCTTTTTGATGAGGTGTTAGAGAACATCGAGAGTAAGGACTCTTATGTTTCTAACCTTGATGAGCCGGCTTTGTTAGTCACACCTCTTTTCGATGCTAATGAGGATGAGTGTTTCGACCCAGGAGGCGAAATTGATGAGATCGATACTTTTCTAGATATGGATATTTCTACGGATATTGAGAACGGTTATCATGATTCGGAGGGAGATATAATCTATCTTGAGAGTCTGCTTATAAATGACACTATCCCTAATCTCCCTCCTAAGGTGTTTTTAGATCATGACCCAAAGAACTTAAAGGATGAACCTGATAATGAAGATTTGAAGAGTATGGACAAAGTTTTTGACCCCGGGATTCATGAGAAAATTTTTTCTCCAACATATGTGAGCTTACCCTTTGAGGATCGCCATTATCTTTCCTTCACATATGTTATCCTAATATTTCTTCCTTATTTCACTTATCCGGTTCGGTGGATTCTTCTTTTCTTTCTATCGCATCCGGGAGAGATAGATACTATTTTTGACACGGCATTTCACTTTTCAATGTTTCTTCTCTTGAGCCGGTGGCATATGAAAATGATGGTGATTTTTCTATTTTTCTGTTTCTGCCCCAAGGACAAAGGAATTCGAGGAGAGTCAAGCTAGAGACTCGCACAAAAACAAGCGCTTCTCGGGAGGCAACCCGTGTCTTTTCTTCTTTCTATTTTCTTGATTAATAAGTTAGTGTGTGATTTTATAGCCTCAGTGTGGGGGCATGTTTCTTTCTATTGTATGTGGTTTCGTTTTTGCAGGATTCCTTAGATCAGTAGAACCCGTGCATTGTTTTCAAATCCTCACAATCATCGGTCTTCGATCTTGCTGATTTTGGGAATCCTCAGTCCTGATCTGATATATATATTGTTTCCCCTTTCACACTTGGAATTTTTTTGCATTTTGCTTTTTCTTCCTAAGTGTGGGGGTAAAACCCGACATTTTTGAACATTGAGGTCAATGTTCCATTCTAAGTGTGGGGGGTATTTCTATCGAAATGTGATCATACCTGTGCCTATTTGTGTTCCCACGCAAGCCCGTTTGGACCAAAAATTTTAAATTTTTTTATTGTTTAATTAATGAATATTTTTTTATAATTTAATATATAATTATTATATTATAAATGATGAAAATATAAAAATATATAAATAAGTAGGCCCGTAGAACTAGGTAGCTTTTAACTTGACCGAGTTTTAAACTCTAACTTTCCCCTTAGCTTTCGAGACTTAGCGTTTGCTTAACTTTAAAATTTTGCAAATGACGAAATATGATAGAGTTAAATATAAGTTTGATGCTAAGTTTTCGTTCGTAAGTGTGGGGGTAAAACCCGATATTTTTGAACATTGAGGCCAATGTTCCATTCTAAGTGTGTGGGGGATTTCTATCGAAATGTGATCTTACCTGTGCCTTGCTGTGTCCCTCGCAACCCTGTTTTGGCCAAAAATATTTAAATTTTTAAGTCTTAATATCTACTTTATTGTTCATATCTAATAAAATAAAATAAAAAATTGTGTGTAAAAAAATGTTAAAATATAAATAGTTGAAATAGAAAAAAGTTAACACGAATGTAGGTTTTCTGTTGGTAAGAACGAAAAGTAAATTTTGACACGACCGGTTTTATATCTTAGCTTTCTCCTTAACTTTAAATAGATTGATTTTGCTAATCTTTTATACAAGGAGCTATAAAACGCAAGTCTAGCTTGAAAAAGTTAAGACTTTGCAAGTTCCCATAATTAATTTTAAATATGCGAAGTTCGATTTATTAGAGTTGAGATTGTTGCCAGTCTATGTGACTTGTTAAAGTGCCGATCTTAATTCGCTAGGCTAAGTATTCACGAGTTTCTTTATTAGAAATTTTAAATTGTGAAGAACAAGAGATGATAAAGTAGAGTATAAGTTTTGATGCTAAATATAGAATAGTTGGATTTTTTAAGGCTCATGAGTGTTAATTGTGGCTTTTTTTCCCATTAGCTTGTTTCACCATTATATAATTGTTGAATAAATAAAGTTTTTTTTGTTTTTGCAATTCTTAGTTTAGATCCTTTCGTAGAAAGTCCATCTGGTAAAATTAAGGTACACATCGAGGTTTTATCAGTGTTGCGGGGAAATAGGCTACTGTTTCTTGTCGGCTCACAACCGATGTGGCAGTTGTTAAAAGACCGCAGGACTTGAAATTTGGCTAATAATAATAAGTTATGTAATAAGCCTAAGCCGAAGCCGAAATAAGACCACTACCTCTTGCCGGCTCACAACCAATGTGGTAGTCGTTTAAAGGGTGGAGGTAATAATAATAATAAAACTGTGGGCTGAAAAAGTTTACTGCATCTTGCCGGCTCACAACCGATGTTGCAGTCTCCTAAATAAAGCTCATAGTTATAATAATCCGAGACTGATAAAAGTTTGCTGCATCTTGCCGGCTCACAACCGATGTTGCAGCCTTCTAAAAGGTCGAGGAAATTATCGAGGTCGAAATATGTTTGCTGCATCTTGCCGGCTCACAACCGATGTTGCAGCCTTCTAAAGGACCGATGTTTAATAATGTTGCAATAATAATAAAAATAAAGCCAAATTTCGACTCCGGGGTTATCTAAATAAAGCCTCCGTCTCTGGACTCGTAGTTGAGTTGTTGCGGTGGACCTTATTTTCACCACATCGTCTCTTTAGGAAAGAATTTCAAACTAATTGTGGTCTAAACCGGGTTTACTTTATATAAATAAGACATTAATTTATTTGTCACAAATAATAATAATAAAATCTTAAGAGGATTTAGGAAATAAGGGAGCAAAAAGTTAAGTTTATACTTACACAATTTGCATCTATGAGTAGTGTTAGCATCTTAACTTGTATTTAACAATGATTTCGTTTTTAAGCTTGGTTTGGGGCGGGTGAAAAATCGAGGACGATGATTTTATTCTTTTATTGCTTCTTGTTCCGTAAAGTTATGATAGGTATGAATAAATGCATAAAATTGGTAATAAGTGGTTAAAATGGGGGCGCTTTCGAAATAAATGATTTTTGAACCTTTTAATGGACATTTTCTGTTCTTGTTTGATTGTGAGGGGTTATAAGTAAAAAGGGGATAAAATTATTTATTTCCGAGTTTGTTTAATTTACATTGCGTGTGGGACCAGCAATGGCTTAGTGTGAGGGAATTTGATGTTCGCTAAAATACACATCATTTATAACCCGGAAAACACTATTAATTGGACTAAAAATGCTAAAATATGCTTTATTATATTGCAAATATGTTTGTTTGGTATTTTTATGTCTTGCAGGTAAAAGGATTAAAAACGGTGCAAAAACAAGAATTATCGGGCTCAATTTGATCAAGTTTAATTATTACTCAAGCTAAGTTGAAGTCGTGAAAAGTCCCCAAGCATACAAGTAGAAAGAGCACGAGAAAACGAATCCAACGGTGCCCTTGGATTTTATTGGGCCAGCCATTATCATCTAGGCCCATTACAAAATAAAGCCCAAAACAATATTAGTAATGAAAAGGTGACACATGCATGATGCAATGTCACGTGCTTGTAAAATAAATTCAAGCAACACATGTGACTATCCACTACTATGAAATGGGCTAATCAAATCCAGACACATGGCATGGCATTTCTATAACTTTCAAATTCATTGTGCAAATTGATCAGACGAACAGAAATGGTGCGTTCAATGAAAGCAATATGGAAGTGCACGTGTCACGACGAGAGCGACTCGATCCGCCTGCTTTTCATACTCGATCCGTGTGATTGGCATTAATGGCCAATGATTGGCTACTCAATTATCAAATGATTGGGCCGAAATTTACAACATTACCCCTTCCCTCCCTATTTATACCATCCCGCTCCCCCTCACTTTTGGCTATTAGTTAGTTAGTTTTTTTTATTTTAGTTTTTTAATTTTTAGCTTATAAAAAGTTTTGTATTAGCTTTTTCTTGTTTTCCAGCTTATTGTACCTGCTTATTTCGAAAGTTTTATGTAATGATGTAATGAAAATGGGTTAAAGTTTGTTGAAGATCTCGTTTCGCTTAACTTCTGCTTAAAACATTCGTTTTTCTTTGTTTTCGTGTAGCTTATTCAATAAGCTAATTTTTCGTATTTATTTTCTCAGCTTATTATTTTTAGAAGTTCTTAAAGGTTTAGATAATGACTCCTAAAAGCTCTCAAAGCTCTATCGATTCATTTTAAAAGCTTTTAAACACTTTTCGAAATAATAAGTTTAAATAAGTTCGATCTAGCTTATTTTCATGCTTTTATTGTTCTAGTATTTTTAGAAGCTCGTCTTATTCAATTTAATAAGCTCTTAGATAGCTTATTCGATTTTATTTGAGCTAATATTGTTTGGATGCATTTCGTTAGCTTATATGCTTAATCGTGTTGACTTATTATTGTAAAAGCTTTTTAGCTTATTCTCAACTTATTGTATTGGCTTATTTTTCATGAATGAAGATGTTGATTTTAAGGTTGGTTTTTATTAATGCTTATTTACTTTTTTTTACTTTTCTTTATGCTTATTCTTCCACTCTTTCTCTTCTTTTGCTTATTTCCAAATAAGCTCATGCTTATAGCTTATTTTTGGATCACACTCTTAAGCTTATATTCTAATAACTACTTCATAGCTTATTTAGACTAGCTTATTTTATATTATTTTAGATTTAGAGCTTTTCGAGTGAGCTTATTTTAGCTTATTTTTGATTTTGTTTCGTGATTTTTTTTAAGTGGTTGTCGTTGCTTATTCAATTTAGTTCATTGCGATTCGTTATCTAAAAAGCTTAAATCTAGTGCTTATTCGTTGCTTGTTTTAAATAAGATGTTTCGTGATTAGTTTGTTGATACTTTGGGGTATTCTGTAAGCTTGCCATAATCTTATAGCTAATTAGGATTTGTTTAAAGCTAACTTATTACTTAGTCCTATTTGCAATTAGTATTTCTGGTTTGATATAATAGAAATAGAGTTTGCTTATGATTTGATTTGCACTTGGGCTGCGTTTGATTTATAAAAGTTAGTTTAGGCCTGCATTAAAGAAGTAAAATTTAGGCCTATGTTTATCTTGGGTGATGTTTATTTGGATTAGTCTTTAGTTGGGCTCGTGGAGTAGAAATCAGCAGGAACTAGTATTGCAAATGTATTGATTGATTATGATTGTTATAACTTTCAACAGTTTATTTGTTTTTGTGTGCTTTTTGGTATCGGTCATCTTATGAGGCGTGAAGCTTAAGGGTTTATTTAGCTAGACCGAATTTGATTATTTGCTTTAGCTAAATAAATCGGGTGGTATTCGTTTAATTGCGGGTCTTCAATTCGGTTCCATTTTCTATCCTTTTTCAATTAATTAGTGTAGCCTTAGTATAAAATGTTTTGCTTTTCTTATTTGATCATTATGAGTAGCGAGTAGTTTAATTAGTGTTTGTTAAGTGAAATTGGTGATTTGGAATTTAAGTGCGGTTTTTAAAAAGGTTAAAAAAAATTTAATAGTCAATTTACATACCGTCATTTACTTTTAATGCAATTTAAATACTTGTCATTTATTTTAAAAAGCATTTTACTTTACTTGTCATTTAATTTCTTGAAACTTGTTTTCTAAAGGATTTTAATTCATTAAACCTAAGCCCGCACTTAAGGAACATTTCACGTCACTTAGCAAGCATATTTGTCATTTATATCTTTTAGATCAATTTTAGTTTTTAATCTTAGAATTAATATTAGTTTAATTTTTAGTATAAAAATAGTTTAAAACCAAAATCAAAAAATTGAATGACAATCAAGCCCGATTTACAACTTGAGCGTAGATTTCCATTCACCTCTCACCGAGGAAAACGATACCCGTGTTGATTACTTATTATTCTTTCCTAAGAATAATTTGTATGATACTTTGCTTGCGTATACATATATGTTTTATAAATATGTATATTATATTAGAGGGTTTTATTTGATGCGTTGAAAAACGACCTACATCAAAATGGCGCCGTAGCTGTCACACCTCGCAATTTTCGATATTTTAAATGACTATTTTACCCTTTGACTTTTTGGGTCCGACTTGACTTTTGACTTTTTGACCTTTTACGGTCACATAAAAACGATTACCGCGTA
>BQNB010106524.1:0-23373 GCA_026074375.1 Tanacetum coccineum | reverse complement strand
TTTTCTCCCGGAAGCTCTTAACCTTACTAATAAACGTGCTTAATTTTGCTTTAACTTTAAACCGACGTTTTCTAAAAAGAACCTCTTTCGGAAACGAAAATATTCATCTTAGTTCAGCCTTGTACTTTAGTTTCTAAAATGAAATTTTCTCTATTACGGAATATAAGTTGCAAAATGAAAAAAAAATGAAAAAAATAAATAATATAAACTGTGGGCTGATAAAGGTTTACTGCATCTTGCCGGCTCACAACCGATGTTGCAGTCTTCAAAACAAGGCCCATAGTGAGATAATAAATGCCAAAGTGCATCTGTAAGTGTTATCAATAATAAATCATCATCAGACTAAGTCACTACATCTTGTCGGAGGCGTGGCCGATGTTGTAGTCATGTAAATGATGACGGTAGTATAGTATATAGCAATAAATGAAAATTTAATGGTTAAGATTTCTTTTTCTAAACTCAAGTATAATTTTGAACTAAGAATAACTTGCTTTAAGACTTCAAAAGTTGTTGGTTGCCGTCGGTAGATTATTTCGATTAAGTATTCTCCGTGGGGTGTCAAAAACCTGGGCACTTAGCTGATGAGGCTGGGACGTTCCGAGAAGAAAGGTCGCTACATGGAATAATCGCACCAATGAGATCATTAAATTTGATGTTTGGCATGCTATTGGATGTTGTATTGTTACTCTAGCTGGTAAATCTAAGAAATTCGGCCTAAAAGGGTGGAGTATCCCGCTATTACATTGCGAACATTCTCCTGTGAGGTCTCAACCTGATAACCTAAGTCGACACTCGTTGGGATCTATCGAAGATTATGCTGGTTGGTGGGTGATCTAGTCTTTTCCCCAGATTTCTTCAGAAATATCATTATGTGCATAAACTATACTACTTTCTAAAACTGTCGATCTAAATTTAACTTAAAATTAAGCACAAGCACACTAATTGAATAATTGTTAGGAGCGGAAAGTTGACAAGTCATAGTTATAAGTAGTGTTAGCATCTTTACCTGTACTTAGCGGTGATTTCGTTTTTACGCTTAGCTTGGGACTAGTGAAAAATCGGGGACGATAAATTTATCCGTTAGGACATCCATAGATTATTCTATAGGCGCTTATCATTCTATGATCTCAGTGTTGATAAAATAAAGGAAGTTAAACATGTTAGTTAGTTGAGAAAAGAAAAAGGGAAAATCCAAAAAAATTAGGGATAGTTAGTGTAAATATAAAAAAAATGGTGAAAACAGGATTTGTCGAAGCTATTAATTCTTTAGTTCCCCTTGGCGAACACTTAGCTACTTTTCGAGGTTATTAGTCGAGGGGGATTGAGATTCTTGGTTTTCTTAAGTGTTTACTTCTTAGTATGAGGGATTTTGGTATGTGCTTAATTACACATACCATTTTCCATTAAAAACAGACTTAAATGACTAAAAACGTACCAAAAATACATTGTATTTGTATGTTTTGCATTTGTATTGTGCAGGAAACGGATATTCAAGAAAAGGACAAAAACAAAGCAAAAAACGACAAAACCGAGCACGAGAATGAAAAGAGCGTGAAAAGAAGTCAAAGTCAAAGCCAAAGTCAACCCCGACAAAGTCAAGTCAAAGTCAAAGTCAACTCCGAGAAGCTGAATCAGAAGAATACAAACATGAGGGACCATAAATGCCAAATCATGAAGTTGTATATTAAAGATAAAAACTACAATGGGTGGAAATGCAATTTAAGTGAAATATAACTTTAGGGGTTGATTCTGCCAAACCCCTAAAGTTGTATCACCACAAGGACCATGCATGTAATAACTCATATAACAATGAGGGGCTGTTTTTGCCAACCCCTCATAAACTTTACCACACAAGGACTTGATTTGCAATATGAGATATATAGTTGAGGGGTTAAAGTTGCCAACTAGCCAAACCTTTTAAACCTGTTACCCCCAACCTTTATAAAACCAAATTTCCCGCCAACAAAACCCAAGAACCATTCACGGGTTTCCTTCCCTCCTTTTACCCTGTAAACTCTAAAGTTCAGGGGATTTACCATCACCCTCACCTCCACTACTCAACCCTAATCACATGATACCATGCCATGCTGGCAATCCCATAATTTTTCATGAAAATCACACGAATCAAGGGCTGTGATTAATTCAAAGAAGCACAAGTGTGTTTAATGGCTGGGATTATCTCTTGGAAGCCTCTCACAAAAGAAACACAACCTGGAAGACCAAGTCTTGAAGATAATAGTATAAATTTAGGCCATTTGTAGCCGAATATGGCATCTAGTTCTTAATTAAGTCTTTTTAACTTATTATAGTCTTTTATCAGCTTATTTATAGCTTATTGTAACTTTTTATTCACCCTTGTACTGTTTTCAAAGTTTAATGAAGTTTTTGAGGTTTATATGTTAAAATCCAGTTTTAAATTCAAAGTCTTAAGTTGTTAACTTGTGCTAAATTATGTTAAAAAGCTCTTATTAGATCTTAATTATAAGCTGTTTTCATTAAGCAAACAAAATAGGTTAAGTAGTTAACTAGAAATCACAAAAAATTCACTCAAAATTCACCTCAGCTTACTTTTTGGATGATAAGCCAGAAATGGATGGGCTTATGGACAATATCAGCTTATCTTTGATAAGCTGGAGCTTGTAGACAAAGCTCTTAAGAGCTTATTTGCCCTTGTTTAGAACAAAGGGCCTTGTAAGTGATTTTTCTTTTATTGTAGCTTATTAAAGTGCATTTGCTTGTTTTCTGCTTATTAGTGCTTATTTCCTGTTTTAATGTGCTTATTTATGCTTATTAATGATGTTTAGTGTTTAAAAACCTAGTCCTGTAGTTTAGAAATCATTTATTCAAGTTTTTCATCAAAACTGTCTATTTTAGCTTATTCACTGTTGGAATTAGATAGCTTATTAGAGTGCTTATTTCTGAGTGCTTATTGTTTATTATTGCTTATTTTTGTCTGCTTATCATGTTTGTTCAAAGTGGTGACTTATTTCTGTCTTAAATGACTTTTTGAAAGAATGTTGAAAAATTAAGGGGGTGTTTGGCACAAGGCAAAAATGGGTCATTTGGTGTCAAAACCCTTTGGGTCACCTTGTCCAGGTTATACCACCTTTTTAAGTTAGTAAAAGTGAGTTTTTATAAGTTTTTAAAGTAAAAAATTGGTTTTGAGGTTTTGAGAAACAACCCTTTGAATCTGTGGTGTCAATATTGATTCAAAGGGATTAATTGGTTAAGCTTGTTTAAGTTGGCTTTTGAGACTGATTTAATGTCTAATTTGGTGTTAAAGTAGTGTAGTCAAAATCTCTTTGGATTAACTTAGTTTAGTTAAAAATCTGCCAACATTTTAAAGTTAAGTTTTCAATTTTTATAAGTAGCTTTTTTATTCTCAATTTTTAGCAAGTAAAACATGTTTTTAGCTTATGAATTTTTGAGCACAAGCTCATTAGGGGCTTGTCTTGATCTGTTTTAGCTTGGTTTACCATTTTGAGCTTATTTGGTGGCTTATCTCAAGGGCTGCAAATAGCCCTTTGAGTCTGCCATAATTTCTAAAAAGCTCCCTTGGTGCAAAAAGCTGATTTATCAGCTTCCTTTTTGTGCTTGTTTTTTATCCAAGACTTAATCCATTGGTTTTTATTAGAAGCTCATAAGCTGCTCTATAAGCTCATATAAGCCAATCACCTTAAAAGTCCATCTTGGTGCTTAAATCTTAAGCCAAAAGTGCCCCATTTGCTGTTTTATTTGACTAGTTTTTCACAAATTGTTTATTTGCTTATTAATGTTTTCTTGTCTGTTTTCCTAGCTTAATTTCATTCTTAAGTGCTTATTAGGTGTATTTAAGTCCCTTTGTTTGCTTATTTGTTATTACATTGTGCTTATTTGCTTTTTATAGGCATACCAGACCCAAGTGTAATTCCACCAGTACTAACTTTTAAGTTAGTGCTGCTGAGATTTTTTAGCCAATTTCTGGCTTATAGAGTTGTTTATATTTGCTTATTTGTGTTCCTTGTTGTCTAATAGGCTTGTCTAGCAGTCCTTGTTTGCTTATTTTGCTTTTCACTTGCTTATTTGTCCTTTTAAAAGCCAACTAGTTTAGCATTTAGATTTAGTTTAAAAAGAAAAGTTCTGTCTGTCATAGCTTTTTCACTCATCTTTTTTATAGCTTATTTAACTTTCAAAATGTCTTTTGATTGTTGTTTTGGTCAATCTTTTAAGATTTGTAAGTTAATAAGCCCCAAGTTTCTGTCTAATGGCTTAAAAATAAGCCCAAAGTTCCCCCTTGTCTGTTTTATAACCATTTTTGTGTCAGTGGCTTATTAAGCTTTTCTAAGCTTAATTTTCATTCATTTTTGCTTATTCCAATCTACATTTGCTTATTAGGTGTAGTTGACTCTAATTTTTGCTTATATTTCTTCTTAAGTTGCTTATTAAGTCTGAAAAGCCAAAAAGAAAAAAGCCCTTTAAGCCTTTGTCCATTTAAGCCATTTTGTCTGTTGTAATTGCTTTTCACATCTTATTTATAAGCTTTTATAAAAACGTTTCGTATTTTTTATAATTTATTTTGTTTAAAATCTTAAAAATTCAAAAAAAATAAAATATTAATCAGAAAAATATAAATCTTTTTTTCAAAATTTTCTTTTATTACATAGTTTCTGTGCTTGAGGGGTGGGGGGGAGGGAGGTGGGTGGGGGGAGAGAGGGGTTGGGCGGGGGAGGGTGGGGGTGTGGAGGGGGGGAGGAGGGGGGGGAGGAGGGGGGGAGTGGGGTTAGGTGTTTAGTGTCGTCTTCTGGGTAGGAAGGGGCACCAACTAAAACATAGGCGGGAGGGGCGGGTGGATTGGGGGAGGGAGGGGTGTTGAGGGTGGAGGTAAGAGGGGCGGGGGTAAAAGTGGTGGTGGAGTGGTAGTAAAGTTCGTACTGGGGGGTGCGGGGGGGCGTTGTGGGGGGGGGGGGAGGGTGAGGGGGGGGGGACGCGAGGAGGGAAAGGGGGGGGGGTTGAAGTGGGGTGGATGGGGAGGAGGAGTGGAGGGGCCGGAAGGAGGGGTTGGGTAGAGTGTTTGGGGCGGGGTGGTGGTTAGGGGAGGTGGGGCGCGGGGGGGGGGGTGAGAGAGGGGACGGCTTGGGGCGGTGGGGTGGGGGGGGGGAGTGTAGTTGGGGAGGGGGGGTGCTGTGGATGGGTGATGGTGGGTTCAGGGGGTAGATGCGAGATAGTGTTGAGGTGGGGGGGGGGGGATGAGGGGGGGAAAAGTTGGGGAGACTGGGTGTGGGTGGGGGCTTAAGAGATTGGGGGTGGAGAGGAGGGGCGGGGGTAGTGGGCGGCGGAAGCGGGTGGGGTAAGGTCGGGGGGTGGGGAAGGGGGTTGAATAAGGACGGGTGGAAAAGAAGAGGAGGGGAGGGGGGGGTGGGGGGTGGGGAGGAAAGGAGGGGGTGGTGGGGGGTGGGGGGGGAGGTGAGAGGGGTTTGTTGGGAGTGGGGAGAGGGGGGGGTAGGGGGGGTGAGAGTGTTGGGTGTGTAGACGTATTGAATTTTCGTGGTACTACTGTCTTTTATTATTGTTTTATTTAGTTCTTCTTTTTTTTTTTTTCTTAATTTTTCTATCCTTTTTACCTTTTTTATATATTTTATTTTTCTATTTTGTTTTTTTTTTACTTTTTGTTTAATATTTTTTTTTTTTCTTTCTTTCTTTTTTCTTTTTTTCTTCTTATTCTTTTTTTTTTCTTTTTTTTCTTCTTTTTTCTTTATAGCTTTTTATGTCCCATTTTCCTGTTTTTTTTAGCTTACCAGATTCATTAGAGTCCATCCTTGAGCTTAAAAATAAGCCCAAAGTGGCCTGTTTGTCTGTTTTGCATATATTTTCTATGTCAGATAGCTTATTTGAATTTCTTAGCTTATTTTTCATTCCCTTGTGCTTATTTAGGTCTGCATTGGCTTATTAGGTGTAAGCAAGTCTAAATTAGTTGCTTATTTGTTCTTTTGTAGCTTATTCAGTCCAATAAGCCCAACAACTTGGCTTATTTTCTTAAAGACCTTTTGTTACTGTCTGTTTGGTTTTGCTTATTTCAGGGCTTATTTTTTGTTAAAAAAAGTGTTTTTGTTAACAAAAAATGTGTTTTTGTAAAAGTTGGTTAATTGTAGCTTATTTACAAGTTTGTAAAAAGAAATTTTTTAAAAAATAAAATAAAAAGGGGAAAGTGGAAGTCCAGGGTGAGCCTGAGCTCGAACCCAAGACCTCAACACTTTCAACCCTTTTACACACACACTCTACCGCTGTGCTACAATAGCTCATCCGGTAGAGTTTGTGTTGGGTTTATTCTTATACACTTTTTGGCCCATTAAGCCATAAGTTGTTTTAGCTTTTTCGCAGCTTATTGCAATAAGCTATGTGACCCATTTTATTTTTCTTAGATTCCTCACAACTTCAGCTATTTTTTGTATTTTTTTCAGATTTTTATAAAAACGTTTGGTATTTTTTATAATTTATTTTGTTTAAAATCTTAAAAAAATCATAAAAAATAAAATATTAATCAGAAAAATATAAATCTTTTTTTCAAAATTTTCTTTTATTACATTGTTTCTAGGAAAAATATTAATGTTTTCATAGGGTCATTTTTGCAACTTTTTATTTTTTTAAGGACGGGAATCGATCTCATTCTCGTTTTTTCTCGTTTTTAGCTCAAAACACCTCTGTTTTTGTTATAGTTTTTTTTATTCTTCATTTTTAGTGATTTATAGCTCATTTAAAGTAAAAAATTTACATTAGGGTTAAAATTAGATAATTTAGGTTTTTAGCTCGCATTTTTACGTCACCGTTTTAGGATTTAAGTTAAATTGCTTTCGTTTTAGGTTTTCTTTTGCTTGATTTTGCATTTTTATTTGTAGTAATAGAAAACCTATCATAATCTTGTCATATTCAAACATCAAATATCTAATCGTCATTCGATTCTCCATTGCACACCTCGTTGGGACTTAACGACCCGGGAAATCAAACTTTTGGACACATATATATATTTTAATTTGTGAATTCTTAACCAATCCTTGGCTAAGGGTAATTGGTTGATTGTTTGCCTATATTATATATATATATATATATATATATATATATATACTATTGAATGAATCAGTTGACCAAGTAGACAAAGTAGGAAGGTAGGAACATTAGTATAAATACCCCATTAGTATGAGGTTTAGAAAGTAAGTCATTTGTATTCTCCTCCTTCCTCCCTCTCTTTTTCCTTCTTTATTTTAAATGAAAATGTGTAAAAAGTAAACACTCTAGCCACCTCTCTCTCTCTTACTCATAATCTTCTTTAATGATACTTATGCAAACATGACATATAACAATACAAGAATCTAAACTTTTCAAGTACCACTATGGTTGCAAAGAGCTTAAACTAACACACGTGTTTTGCTAATGATCTATTAGTCATGTGTAATGGTGATAAGGATTCTCTCACTTAGTGAAAAAATATTTGGATGAATTTAGTAAAGTCTCTTGTTTATTCCCCATAATAAGCAAGAGCATAATCCTCTTTGGAAGTATCACTAAAATCAGGAAGCATGAGCTATTAGAGGTCATGCCTTTTAAGTGTGTAAAACTTCCTATGAAGTAATTGAGAGGTCTTTTTACTAGCAAAAAAGGCTTGGTGTTAGTGATTACAGAAGCCTTTTTGACGATGTGGAGAATATAATGATATGCTAGAGAAACAAGATGTTATCTTATGATGGAAGGATTCAGCTTATTGCTTTAGTCTTATCTTCCATGTAAGTGTACTGGGCCTTAGTGTATTTGCTCCTAACCTTAATGATTAAGGAAATTGAAAAGTTGTTGAAAAGATTTCTATGGAATTTTGGTCACTCTACAAGATGGAGAGCTAAAGTTTCACGGAGTTTGGTCTGCACTTCTAAAGAACAAGGAGGTTTGGGTATAAAATCATAACAAAAGTGGGAGGAGGTGCTCCGTATTACTCACCTATGTAAAATTGTTGAAAAGAAAGACTCTCTTTGGGTTAAATGGGTCAATACAGTGATTTGATAAATAGAAGCATATGGGACATTAGTACTTGCAATACTAATAGTTGGGGTTGGAAAAACTCTTAAGTTAAGAGATAAAGTCAAACCTTTTGTGTTGTATGCAATTGGAGATGGTAGAGATATATCAATGTGGCATGACAAATGGTGTAGTAATGAGCCAATTGATAGATTTATACCTAATAGAGCAGTTTATGAAGCTAGATTTAAAGACAATGACAAGGTTGTTGATTTGGTCTGTGATAGTAGATGGAAGTGGCCTATTGAGTGGAATGAACTGTATCTTGAAATAAAAATGTGCTTATGCCTAATTTGATGACTAAAAAAGGATAGTGTTTTCTGGGTGGGTGGTGCTAATGAATTAGTAAAGTTCTCTACCAAAGTTTCTTGGTTGAGCTTGAGAAGTAATGATATAAAATTTAATCGGGATCATGTAGTTTGGTTCTCTTGGTTTAATCCTAAGCATGCTTTTATCATTTGGCTTGCCATCCATGAAAAACTTATGACTCATGAAAGGATTATGGGATGGAATTCTAATGTGTTGACTTTAAGTGCCATCTATGTAAAAGATATGTAGACACTCATGATCACTTGTTTTACTGTTGCTCATATGTTGATGTAATCTGGAAGAAAGTGAAGAGTAAAGTTGAATTCTAAGGTAATTGCACCACTTTTATGAATATTGTGCATTACTTAGCAACTCGCCCTTTTAAAAACAAGATTTGGAGCATTGTGAATAGTCTAATCTTGGTTGCAATAGTTTATTTTGTCTGGCAAGAAAGAAATAGAAGGCTTTTTAAAGATGTTTAGAGAAGTGGAGAAGATTTAGGTAAAACCATTTTACTATTATGGTTGATATGTTGAGTAATCTCAGAGTTAAGAAGTCCTTTGTTGTATCTAAAGTAGCCGAAGCATGGGGCTTGAGTTGGGATAATATGAAGCTTATCAGTGGAGGAAAAGTGTTATAAAGGGGTGTTTGGCTAAAGGGATTGTAAAAATCAGAGGGAATACTAAAAAATATATTAATCAGATTCAGAGAATAATGTACAATACAAAGATACTAAATAGAAACTAAACACACGAAAACCTAAATGCTAGAGTGGAGTGTCCCAAAGTGCAGACTCGGTGCTAGACAAAGTCTTAATCTGATGCAATGCAAACTGTAACAAGGCGACATCAGTCAAGTCTAGAACAGACGGACCAAAGTCATTGCAAAATCAAAATCATAGCAACATAAATACAAATATGGACGAGAGTAGAACCAGTGCAGGTGCAGAGCACAATATTACACAAACACGGAGATGAACGAAAGCATAACAGGCAGACAGCAGAGAGATCCGAACAAACGTAGACGAAGAGCAGATTCAGGTAGACAGCAAACAAATTTAGACACGTCAGCAGATTCAGACAGCAATTTCAGATACACAGACAGATCAAATTTAGATGTAGAACCAGGCGAAACCAAAACATGTTGTTAGTACAAATACTGTCTAAAAACGTTATTTATATTTTTTGGCCTCTCTATGTTTTGAAGATGACAAAATGTAAAAACATTCTACGATAAAAATAAACGTATACACGTTATTAATCGTAAATTTCCATTTCGGCGTAAATCACTTAAGGCATGTATAAACAAATTATTAAACTTGATTAGTGATCAAAGATATATCTTTTTGTCTTAAACTTTTCATTTTTACAAATGTAATAAAACCATTTTATAATAATAGAAATATAAAAAATACTTTTATTAATTAAAGAAATGTTTTATTTATTTGTATAAATTCAAAATCTGGTTTTTCACCTCAAAACAGATAAAATTATACTAGATAACATTTCCCCACTAAAAGATAAAAAGATGAGCGTCTACCTAGGGACGGCCCCCTGATAGATATAACGACCCCCATATATATTGGGGACCATGGGACCGTCTACAGGAGACACGCTCCTCTCTCTTGCCTATAGATACTACACTGTTCCGTGACAGTTTTTGAACCTTTTGCACATAGTTTTCTGTTATACTTCTCTTTCTACATCTCTCTAAATATCTCTAAACCTTTGATCACTAACTTTCTCAATCTTGTTTAAGTGATGTATTCTTTCTTTCTTCCCTCAAGTGCAAGAGAAGAACACTCGTATTTGCCAAGAAACGAAGTGTTGTAGATTAGTGCTTTCTCCCTAATGTTCTTCTAGATTTGATCTTTTATATCATTCTTGTGTAGTTATGTAGATCAAGATAGTGTATAAATCTAGATATGTTGATTG
The DNA here is from genome assembly GCA_026074375.1 of Tanacetum coccineum. NCBI lineage: Eukaryota > Viridiplantae > Streptophyta > Magnoliopsida > Asterales > Asteraceae > Tanacetum > Tanacetum coccineum. Next base: position 13,090 of record BQNB010106524.1, on the reverse strand, counting down.
TGTGTCGGTTAGTATATTAGGCCTTAAGATACATTAGTGAAGTGGCAGATTGGTTCTAGATAAGATTAGGACTCGACATTTAGCTTAGTGTCAGAAAATGGTATAAGCAACGTGTAACGGTTTTCTCCGCCTCAAGGGAGCTTATTGACATAGTGAAATCTCGAGTCGGATACTCAGGGAGTGGAGTAGGGTGAAGAAGAGCTTCATAGCTGAACCACTATAATTCTCGGTGTTGTGGTTTGATTGTTCTATCTCTTTACTTTCTTATTGTCTTTTATATTCCGTAGATATAGTTTATATTGTGTTTGTGTTGTTTACAAGTAGATATATTGTTCATACTCATTGTCGATTGAGATCACATAAACTCGAATCTAGGATTTTTATAAGCAAACTTTTAAAACGCTAATTAGCAGGTAAACTATTTACCCCCCCCTAGTTTTCATAATTCGTATCAGGAGTCAGATCACTCATGATTTTTAAATTATATTATATTTTAAAGCTTGGATTGATCTATAGATTCCAACAAATATCTAGAAGGGCAATCTATGCAAAGACCATCGCTTTTTGAAAATGACGGTTTTATTTATTGTACAAATAGATTCAAAACTTATGTGAAATCAAAAGATCTTGATCTTTGGCATGTTACTAAGGGTGATTTTCCGCCTATTCAAAATAATCTAGAATCCAAGCAAGATGAGGTTGTCCCTTTTAAAAAACAAAATGATGACCTTAAAAAGATACTTGCGAAAAATAACGAAGCTAAAATGGTTATTTACAATGCTTTGCCTAGGAAAGAATACGAAAGAATTTTTATGTGTAATACGGCATAAGAAATTTGGAAAACTTTGTTAATCACCCATCAAGGTAATAGTCAAGTCAAAGACAACAAGATCGACCTTTTGGTGCAACAATATAAAAAATTCGTCATTTCTGAATACGAATATATATAGTGCTTTTGCTAGATTTAATACTATTATTACTAGTTTAAAAACTCTTGATGAAGGTTACTCTAGCAAGAAATATGTTAAGAAGTTTCTTATGGCTCTACATCCTAAATGGAGAGCAAAGGTCACGGCGATCGAAGAGTCAAAAGACTTGACATCATTATCGCTTGATGAACTCATCGGGAACCTTAAAGTTCATGAATTAATCATCAAGAAAGATTTCGAAATAGTAAAAGGTAAAGGAGAAAGGAAATCTCTTACCTTAAAGGCTAAAAAGGAACCTAGTGATGAAGAAAGTTCGACTTCCAAAAGTGAAGACGAAGAATACGCCATGGCGGTTAGAGACTTCAAGAAGTTCTTTAATGGAAGAGGTAGGTTTGTGAGACAACCACAGAATGAGAAAAAGACCTTCCAAAGAATCTGGGATGACAAGAATGGCATAAGTGATAGGAAGTGCTTTAGATGCGGAGACTCGAATCATCTTATTGGAGAATGTCTGAAACCACCGAGAGATAAGAACCAAAGGGCGTTTGTCGGAGGTTCTTAGAGTGATAGTGTTGAGGAAGATGATGAAAATGCTAAAGATGAAACGTATCTCATGGCTCAAGCATCTAGTGAGGTACATTCCGAATCCTCTTACTTTAGTGAAAACTCTTCAATAGATGATTTTACTCTAGATAGTGAATACCATAAATTATGTAAAATGAGTTTATAAATAATCACTAAAAACAAACACTTTAATGCTATTAGAAACAAGTTAGAAAAGGAAATTAGTGAGCTAAAAGATAAAGTATCGAAACTCTAGAAGAATAAAGAAATTGACTAAGGGTGTACAACTTGTCAGAGTTTTAAAATTGAAAGTAGCCTCTAAGCTATCTCAATTTAAAAAGGGTACTCATTCTCTTAAGAAAATTTTAAGTTCTCGAGATCCATTTTGGGTCCTAGACCAAAACATATAATGGTAAATGACGTTAAAATTCCCGTTGCTAGTGATGATGATGTTAAATGGTTTTATAAACCTTCTTTAAAACCCGGAGTTGGATTTACTAAACCGTACTTTAGGTCAAAAACTCTACCTCCTAAGAGAATTAATAATTCTCGTCCCGGTCTAAAACACCGCAACCAAAAATAAATCTTGGACGACAAAATCGACCAAATGGCTTTCCCGTAACTTAAAATAACTTCCAACCAAAAAGTTACATGCCATGGGGAATTTGTCCTCCATTCCCACATCCTAACCAAATTCAACAAATGCAAGGGATGTTTATAGTAGATGACTATTCTAGGTGTATATGGACAAGATTTCTTAAAACAAAAACTGAGGCTTTCGAGCAATTTGAAATATTTAGTAAGAAAATACAAAATCAATTGTGATGTTCAATAGTGTCAATTAGGACGGACCACAGTAGGGAATTTGATAATGAAGTGCAATTTAGAGAGTTTTGTAATGCCAATGGTATTACACGTAACTTCTTGGCTCCACGCACTCTAAAATCAAATGGCGTGGTGAAAGGAAAAATAGGACTCTACAAGAAATGAGTAGAATGATGTGAAATGAACAATCGTTACCACAAAATTTTTGGTGTAATACCGTAGATACATCAACCTACATCCTTAACCGAATCCTAATTGGAGCCATCTTAGGAAAAACACCATATGAACTCTAGAGAGGTAGGAAACCTACTTTTGATTACCTCAAAGTGTTTGGAAGCAAGTGATTCATCTTAAACACCAAAGACTGCCTCACTTGGTTTGACCCAAATTCATACGAAGGTGTTTTCCTAGGTTATTCCTAAACTAGTAGAGCCTACATCATCCTAAACAAACACACCATGAAATCTTAGGTCTCAAGCCCAAAACCAAAGTAACTTCTTTTGTTTTATATCAACTATGGAACCTAAGAATGTGAATGAAGCCTTAAAGAATGAAATTTGGATAATTGCAATGTAAGAAGAATTAAATCAATTCATTGCAAATGATATTTGGGAGTTAATACCACACTCTAAGTGTACGACAATTATAGGAACTAAGTGGGTATATAGAAATAAGCTTGACGCAAATAGCATCGTGTCTAGAAATAAGGCTAGGCTAGTAGCACAAGGTTATAATCAACAAGAAGGAATTGATTATGATGAAACTTATTCCCCCGTAGCTAGATTAGAATCCATTAGGATTTAATTAGCCTATTCTTGCGCCTTAGATTTTAAATTATTCCAAATAGACGTAAAAAGTGCATTCCTAAATGGTTTTATTAATGAGGAGGTATACGTAGCACAACCTCCAGGATTCATTGATTTCAAAAAACCTAATCATGTTTACAAACTTAAGAAAGCTTTGTATGGTCTTAAACAAGCTCCTAAAGCTTGGTACGATAGATTAAAAGCTTTTCTTATTAAACATGAGTATAACATGGGAATGGTAGATAACACACTTTTTACAAAGAAGAGAGGTTCAAATCTCATCATTGTTCAAATATATGTCGACGATATTATATTCGGTTCAACTTGTCAAGAGTTGTGTGATGACTTTGCCAAAATCATGTACGATGAGTTTGAAATGAGCATGATGGGTGAACTAAACTTCTTCATTGGATTACAAATAAAACAAATGAAAGATGACATCTTCTTTAATCAACCTAAATATATTAAAGAAATGCTTAAGAAATTTGGCTTAGAAGATTTTAAACCAATGAAAACTCCCATGTCCTCGGATACTAAACTCACAAAGGATGAAGAATGTGAGTCCGTAGATAGCACTAAGTATAGAGGCATGATAGGTAGTTTATTATACCTAACGGCAAGTAGGCCCGATATCATGTTTAGTGTCTGCCTTTGTGCACGCTTCCAAGAGGATCTCAAAACCTCTCATCTTGAAGCGGTTAAGCGTATCTTCTGATACATTAAAGGCACTACGCACTTAGGATTATGGTATCCTAAGGAGACTGGCATAGAAACCATAGTATATGCCGACTCTGATCATGCGGGATATTATGTGGACCAAAAAAGCACTAGCGGTATTTGTACGTTCGTAGGATGTTGTCTAACATCATGGTTCTCGAAGAAACAAACCGCTTTTGCTATATCCACAACCGAAGTCGAATACGTAAATGCCGAAAAGGAATGTCAACAAGCACTATGGATGAAACAAGCTCTTATCGACTACGACATTCGACTTGACGACGTTCTGATTATGTGAGGGACAACAAAGGCACGATTGACTTAAGCAAAAACCATGTGCAACACTTGCAGACGAAACACATCGAAATACGTCATCATTTCCTTCGGGACAATGTCCAAAAAGGAAACATCTCCATCAAAAATGTCTCGGCTGAAGATAATATCGCCGACATTCTTATTAAACCCCTCAAGCGTGAATCATTCAATTATATTCGTCTATGTCTAGGAATGATGGAACACATTCTGTAAATCGTTCTCTTCTTTTCTTCTAGTCTTGATTCTAGTCTATTTTTTAGTCTATGCGTCGCGACAACTATATTACTTCATTCGGAGTATTTTAAGTAGTTTTAATTAGCGAAATGCAAATTAAAACGTCACTCCTTTCAAAAAATTCATCAAAAATCAAGCCCAAAACTAGCCTCCTGTTGGCGGTCTCGTGGCCCCTGGATTTATTAGGACACCCTTCATATATATCTAGGACCGTCGGCAGCAAGCATGTAAAGGCCTGGTTATTTTTTTAGAAAATCATAAAACAAACATACCCCTTCTTCTCTTTACCAGCGACGAACGAAACCCAAAACCACCAAACCTTAAAATCTTTCATTAAAACTTAAATTAAATGTGCAATCAACATCAATTATCATCTAGAACATCATACACATCAAAGATTGTAAGTGTTTTAATCATTTTTCTTCTTAATCTGTGTCTAGGATTCAATTGAACACAAAATCAAAATTGGGGCTTTTCATTTTTTTGAGAGTTTTTATGCAATTAAGACTAGGATAATACAATGTATAACTATTATGCTTTCCGTAGATGTAAGATTTGCATAATTGGGTGTGCTTGGAAACTTATTCGACATGAACAAAACCCCAATCTATTTTTGAAAAATTTCTCACGTTAGGAAATGCATAAAAATGTTTCAATGCATTGTTAATACATTCCAAAAACGTTTTTGCACTCATGCATGATGAACTCATAATCGTATTTACGAGGTAATACCTAATATAAAATTTTCGACGGTTAATGAGGTTAGCAAAATTAAATTAAAGAGTGTTTGGGTTAACTCATATGTTTTTGTTTAGAGTCAAGTTAACCGCCACTCCACATTTGTTGTATATAGACACACATTAGACAACAATTTACAACATTTTGATTTTAAAAGAAATGAATACATAAATAATAATCTATTATTATAAATTGTATGTTGAGGTTAAACGCTGCATTATTGCTTCTGACCATAAAAAAACACAAGGAATAAATTTCCCATCTATTCCGGTGAATATGAACAACCCTTGAAAATTTCCTTTCAACAAATTAAAAATTGCTTCATTCATGAGGGCCCGGTTGTGGACCAAGACTATGATGATATAACTTATCTTAGTACTATGTTTTGGTTAATTGATTTTGACTGTCTCTTCAAAAAAAAGCATATCGTTCCCCGGTTCATTCTAGAGTTCTATAGTCAATTCTGACTTTCATATAATCAGGAAGGTCACTTATTGGTCGAGTTTGTCATTCAAAACAAGTTCTTTTCTTACACTGTCAAAGAATTTGATCAAATCCTTTACATTTCCTCATATGGTCAATGTTCATCTTCTGACCAATGGTCTCTCGATAAGTTGGCCTTAAGTGTACCCTCAGGAGGTCGTTATCAAACTAGCCCTCCTTCTCCCGATGAAATCAAAACCTACATCCAACTCGAAAGAGAGGAACCCTTAACTCGTGTCCACTAAGGTCAAATTGTTGATGTCGAGGAAAACCAAATTTTGACTAGAGAAGTCCAAACTAACATGAAAACTTGGGTCAAAATTATTCGTGAAAATGTCTTTTGTCTTGGCGGCAACCAGGATCATCTCTCGACATGTATTAGTCATATGCTCTATTGTATCCGACAACACAATAAACATATCTTGCATTCTTCATTACAAAATGAATGGAATTCGTTAGGCGTCAACCAAGGATTATTTTTACCCTATGATGAATTTTACTATTTGTTCAATCATGTCATGTATAATTTTCCCGAGTTGTCTAGTGATCGGTATGTCTTGTGTGATCGTGTCATGTATCCTCTTGCTCCTTAACACGAGCAAAAAACACGAAAGGATTATAGTACGAAAAGAGGTAGTCACTCCACTTTAGCATATTCCTCCTCCACCTTCGATCACCCATCATCCTCTCATCACGTAGATGATGATAATTATGAGGATGACGAAGGTACTTCTCATGCTAGTACTCCCTCTCCCACTTCCTATGTCAACTCTTTGTCAAATGATGTTCCCCAAGTATTCACAAACCCTCCTCATGATGAACAAAACATGTCAACTCTCTTTACTCGCCAAACCAAATCCTCAACCTTCAAGTCCAAATGCAAGATGAGCACAAGAGCAGGCTAAAGTTAATCGGGAAGGACATCAATAATTTGTGGAAGGGAAAGAAGAAATGAGCAATTGGAATATTTCTAAAAACAATTTTATTATGATTAATACTTATTTTGACTTGTTGGTATTCTCTTTCCGTACTCGATATGCTTTGGTACTTAGATTTATTGGTAATTTGGTAGGATATTTGGTACGTATTATTGGCAACATGGTTTGCCTTGGATGATCGGTTCACTTATATCATCCTCGAACTTATTTGCATGCTATTTGATACATTATGTTTCTTGATCTTTGCATATATAATTATCATGCATGCTTAATATTTTCATTTCACTATGCCTATACTTGTTCCCATACTGGAATTTAGATTAGCTAGTTTATTATACTTGGAAGTTAGCTAGCTTAGAAGATTCTTGAGGAAATAGGAATGGCTGCAAAATGGCACATCTAGGATACCCTTTTTATGCACAGGTTTGAAAATCTGGGAAAATCTCGTAACCCTTAGAGAACAGCCCCTATAAATATAGGACGGCCCCCCAATATATCTGGGATCGTCCTAATATTTAAGGGACCATCCACAGGAGTCACAAGATTTTTACTGTTTTCTCCTTGGTTTCTGTGCAGTTGACCATCCTTCTTCTAGCGCCAACTACCTTTCTCCATTTTGCTAAACATATTTTGGAATCCTAATTTTCTATAACCATGCCTTACCAAAATAATTCACTACCTCTTGATTAAATAATGATCATCACCCTTATTCTCTTCATCATATTCCTCTTATTCTTCTTCCATGGCTTCTACTCAAGCTTCTTCATCCAACCCTCCAAAGAAGCTCAAACTTAAAATAATTCCACCAAGAAAACTCTTTGGGGATTTAACCCAATAAGATGATGACACTCATACACCATCTCCTATAGTAAAATCTTCATCTCCATCTCCACCAAATGCACGATCAAAAACTCCATCAACCAAAGACACATATTCTACTCTAGGGACCACCTCATCTTCTTTCGAATCAAAACCAAATTCTTCACCTTTTTCTTTAAGAAACACACCTTCTCCTCAACCAACTAATCCTTTTTTGATGATCCATTGGATGCTCCTCTAAGACCTTCAAACCCACTTCCACCTCAAAGTCATCCTTCCTTAGATATCACTATCTCTCTTTCACCTATCACTCCTCTTGATCGCATGTTTGAGACTCCATCACCACCAACTCCACCACCACCACCTCAACCACCTTTAATGGGCCATCTCATTTTCTTTATTATTCTTGACTACCATAGAACTCATTGTTTATGTTGCTTCCATAATCGCAATCTCATCCTTTCTCTTAGGGATGAAATGCATTTCATGTTTTCTCATATTGAGTATCTTCTCACCTCTGCTTTCGCATCACCTTCTCCACCTCACCGTTAAACATCATTGATGTTTACCAATAAAAATTTACTCACTTTTTGTTTAAGCCATCCTCTATGAATCAAGAATCACCTAGGCTTTATGTAGCTTTTAGGATCTTAATGTAGTTATGTTTCTATCTTTAGTCTTGTAAAATTCATACCTTTCAAGTATGAATTTATTTTTAATTTTATCAATGAATGGATTTATCTTATTAGTGTGATGGTTGATTTGAGTGCATACTTGTCTTGGCTACATTTCTTTTTCCATCTTTATATATATTTGTCATGATATTGCTCCAACTTGGAAATATATCTTGCACTCGTCTCTTTAACTCTTTTTTGTAGCAAGTCACCATAGCTCGATCCTTTGGTGCCCCAAACGAAGGGGGGTATACATCAAGGAGGAGCATTAGCATCGTCGATTCTTTTCTCATCTCTACTCGACGACTAACCTTTTTGACTTGACAAAAAGAGGAAGAAATAGAGTAAAACTCATTAATAACATGTAAACTTCATTTTTATATAAAATGAGTTTATATTTTGTCATCATCAAAAAAGAGGGAGATTGTTAATACAAATAATGTCTAAAAACGTTATTTATATTTTTTGACCTCTCTGCGTTTTGAAGATGACAAAATGTAAAAACATTCTACGATAAAAATAAATGTATACACGTTATTAATCGTAAATTTCCATTTCGACGTAAATCACTTAAGGTATGTATAAACAAATCATTAAACTTGATTAGTGATCAAAGATATATCTTTTTGTCTTAAACTTTACATTTTTACAAATGTAATAAAACCTTTTTGTAAAAATAAAAATATACAAAATATTTTAATTAATTAAAGAAATGTTTTATTTATTTATATAAATTCAAAATCTAATTTTCCCCCTAAAACAGATAAAATTGTATCAGATAAACATTTCTCCACTAAAAGACAAAAAGAAAAGTGTCTGCTTAGGGGCGACCCCTTGATAGGTAGAATGGCCCCCATATATATATTGGGGACCGTAGGACTGTCTACAGGAGACACGCTCATCTCTCTTACCTATAAATACTGCATTGTTCTCTGACAGTTTTTTAACCTTTTGCACATAGTTTTATGTTATACTTCTCTCTCTAAATCTCTCTAAACCTTTGATCACTAACTTGCTTAATCTTGTTTAAGTGATCCATTCTTTCTTTCTTCCCTCAAGTGCAAGAGAAGAACACTCGTATTCGCCAAGAAACGAAGTGTTGTGGATTAGTGTTTTCTTCCCAATCTTCTTCTAGATTTGCTTTTTTATTTCATTCTTGTGTAGTTGTGTAGATCCGGATAGTGTATAATTCTGGATGTGTTGATTGTATGTCGGTTAGTATTTTAAGCCTAAAAATACATTAGTGAAGTGGTAGATTGGTTCTAGCTAAGATTATGACTCGACATTTAGCTTAGTGTCAGAAATTGGTATAAGCGACTTGTAACAGTTTTCTCCGCCTGAAAGGAGCTTGTTCACATAGTGAAATCTCGAGTCGGATACTCGAGGAGTAGAGTATGGCGAAGAAGAGCTTCGTAGCCGAACTACTATAATTCTCGGTGTTGTGGTTTATTGTCTTTTATATTACGTAGATATAGTTTATATTGTGTTTGTGTTGTTTACAAGTAGATATATTGTTCATACTCATTGTTGGTTGAGATCACATAAACTCGAATCTATGATTTTTATAAGCAAACTTTTAAAACGCTAATTAACAGGTAAACTATTCAACCCCTCTTTTAGTTTTCACACATGTTGTTAATGCCGAGATGCTACACATAACTACTCAAGACATAGTCGAATTAGTTAAGATTATAACATCACTAACACCAATGCAATATCAAACTAGCAAACAATAATCCATTATCAGACATATGTGAGAATAACCTTTAATACTGTTAATACAAATAATGTCTAAAAACGTTATTTATATTTTTCGACCTCTCGATGTTTTGATAATAATAAAATGTAAAAACGTTTATGATAAATTTAAACGTTTATAAATTACTAATCGTAAAATTCTATTTCTAAGATTAATCACTTAAGGTATGGATAAACAAATCATTAAACATGATTAGTGATCAAGAAAATATTTTTCTTAAACCTTACATTTCTACAAAAGTGTATTTACAAAAATATATACACAAAATATTTATTCATAAAAGAAATGTTTTATTAAAACAATAAATTTGATATCAGATTTTTCCCCTCAAAATGGAAGGATCCAAAACAACATTCCTCACTAAAAGACAAAAAGAGGAGCGTACTCTACATGCGGCCCCCTTATAGGCCTGGCGGCCCCCTAACATTTTAGGGACTGCCGGGACCGCCAGTAAAGTAACGACTCTTTTTGTCTCCTTTAAATATTGGGTCACCCCATCTGAAAAACACAACCTCTTACCACGAATTTTCTCAGATCTACTTTTCTCTCTTCTTTCTTTCTTTCTTAAACAAATATCTTGATCACCAACATATCTTGATCTTGTTTCAAGTGATTAATTCCCTCTTCCTCCCTTCTGCTAATCAAGTGCAAGAGAAGAACAATCGTATTCATCTAAAAACAAATTGTTATCAAGTGATCTCTTTCCTCTTCCTCAAGATCACAAATCTTCATTATATTTTCTTTGTGGTGTTGTGTAAATTTATATTATGTGTAGATCCAATAGTGTAAATTATGTATTTGTGTGAATTATATTATGTGTCAATCCAAAAGTATATATCTTGTGAGTGTGTAAAGACTTAGTGAAGTCTTAGATTGGTTCTAGCTAAGATTAGGACTCGACATCTAGCTTAGTGTCAGAAAAGAAAGTAAGCGACGTGTAAACGGTTTTCTCCGCCTAAAGAGAGCTTGTTGACATAGTGAAATCTCGAGTGGATTACTCAGGGAGTAGAGTAGGGCGAAGAGGTGCTTCGTAGCCGAACTACTATAAATCTCGGTGTCTTGGTTCCATCGTTTCTTTCCTTATCTCTTTATATTGTTATTGTTTATTTAGTTCATTACATTAGATAGTTTAGTTGTGATTCATATTGTTGATTGATTGACATACAACTCGAATCAAACCATTTTATAAGCAAAGTCTTAAAACAGATAATTAACCGGTAAACTATTCAAACCCCCTCCCCCTTCTAGTTTCCTACAATTGGTATTAGGAGCCAAAGTCGCTCAAGATTTTTAAAATATACTGTATTTTAAAGCTTGGATCGATCTATGGATTCTGACAAATATCTAGAAAGGTAATCCATGTAAAGACCACCACTTTTTAAAAGTGATAGTTTTATTTATTGGAAAAATAGACTCTAGACATATGTTAAATCAAAAGATCTAGATCTTTGGCATGTTATTACCGATGGTGATTTTCAACCTATTGTCCAAAATCGAGAAACCAAATTAGATGAGGTTATCCCTTTTGAAAAACAAACCGATGATCTCAAAAAGAAACTTGCGAAAAATAATAAAGCTAAAATGGTTATTTACAATGCTTTGCCTAGAAAAGAATATGAAAGAATTTTCATGTGTAATACGGCAAAAGAAATTTGGAAAACTTTGTTAATCACCCATCAAGGTAATAGCCAAGTCAAAGATAATAAGATCGACCTTTTGGTTCAACAATATGAACAATTCGTTATTTCCGAAGATGAATCTATAGATAGTGCTTTTGCTAGATTTAATACTATTATTACTAGTCTTAAAGCTTTTGATGAAGGTTATTCTAGCAAAAACTACGTACGGAAGTTTCTTAGGGCTCTACATCCTAAATGAGAGCAAAGGTCACGGCGATTGAAGAGTCGAAAGACTTAACGTCACTATCTCTTGATGAGCTTATCGGGAACCTCAAAGTTCACGAAATGATCATCAAGAAAGATTCTGAAATAGTCAAAGCAAAAGTTAAAAGGAAATCTATTGCTTTAAAGGCTAAGAAAGAATCTAGTGATGAAGAGTGTTCAACTTCCGGTAGTGAAGACGAAGAGTACGCCATGGCGGTAAGAGACTTCAAGAAGTTCTTTAAAAGAAGAGGTAGATTCGTGAGACAACCTCGGAACGACAAAAAGACGTTCCAAAGAAGCCGTGATGACAAGAACGGTAAAAGTGATAGAAAATGCTTTAGATGCGGCGACCCGAATCATCTTATTGGAGAATGTCCAAAACCACCGAAAGACAAGAACCAAAGAGCTTTTGTCGGAGGCTCTTGGAGCGATAGCGGTGAAGAAGATGATGAGAAGGTCAAAAATGAAACGTGTCTCGTAGCTCATGCATCAAGTGAGGTATGTTCTGAATCCTCCTACTTCAGTGATGAAAATTCATCAATTGATGATTTAGCTTTAGACAATGAATATGATAAATTATGCAAAATGAGTTTTAAGATAATCACTAAGAACAAAAGGTTAAAAGCTACTAGAAATACTTTAGAAAATGAGCTTAGAGAATTAAAAGATAAATTTTCCACACTCGAGAAAAACAGGGGAGTTAATCTCGATTGTGCAAAGTGTCATACACTTAAAATTGAGAATGAAAAACTCAAAGAAGAATCTACTAGATTAAACAAATTGGAAAAGAGTACACATTTAATGTTAAGTAATCAAAAACCCTCCGGTGATAAATTAGGTTTAGGGTTTAATTCATTTAAAGCATCATCTAGTGAAACTAAAGAAATAAATTTTGTGAAAGCTCAGAAAAAAAACGTCTTCTGATGGAGGTCTCATAAATATGGGCGGCCCCCAAATTGACCAGGCGGCCCCCAAAATAATTATGGACCGCCACCAGCAACGTCTAGATCTGATAAAATTGTGTCTTTTCAAAAATCTATTTTGGGTCCTAGACCAAAACACATAAATGTAAACAAAGTCAAAATTCCTGTTACTAGTGACAACCATTGTCAAAACCCGGAGTTAGATTTTCGAAACCCAATTTTAGATAACCTCCTAGAAGAGTCAATAATAATTATTCTCGTCCTAAAACACCGCAACCAAAAAGACATGTTGGACGACAAAACCAACCTCGTGGCTTTCCTGTAACTTGGAACAACTTTCCACATCAAAGTTATATGCCATAAGAAATGTATCTTCCATTCTCACATCCCAACCAATTACATCAAATGCAAGGGATGTTTGGCACTAACAACTTTTGACCCATGAGATATTGGGGACCAAATATTTGAGTTATTGTCTTATAT
>BQNB010106523.1:7342-23373 GCA_026074375.1 Tanacetum coccineum | reverse complement strand
GGAGACCCTGTAAGTTTTCTTATTCCATGTAATTTCAATAAAGATTTTTCATGTAATGCTTTAGCCAACCTTGGTGCTAGCATTAATCTTATGCCGTATTCCTTATACGCGAAATTATCTCTCGAAACTTTCAAACCCACTAAAATGAGCGTAAGATTAGCCGATTGATCATTCTAATACCCTATTGGAATAGCTAAAAATATGCTTGTTGAAGTTGGTAAATTCACCTTCCCTGCCAATTTTGTTATTCTAGAAATGGAAGAAGATAGTAAAGTTCCCCTAATCTTAGGAAGACCTTTTCTTCACACTGCCGATATAGTAATTCGAGTCAAACAGAAGCAACTCAATCTTGAAGTTGGAACTAAACGAATGATCTTTCACATCGATTCTGCGATGAAACACTCCTATTCAAACGATGATACATGTTTCAGTATTGACGTCATCGACGAAATCTTAGAAGAAGATTTTGATGCTCTTCTCGATGAAGGTAGTGAAATCCTCCATTCCATTGAAGGAACCATCCTTGAAGAAAAACTATTTGATGAATTCGATGAATTCATGGAAATGACTGCTGATGAAAATTCTGAATCCGAATCCGATACCGAAGAACCACCATTCGAAAAAATCACTTTTAACACCGATTACAAGATCAAAACATCTATTGAAGAACATCCTACGGATCTTAAACTCAAACCTGTTCCTGATAACCTGGAATATGTATTCGTAGAAGAACCCTCTTTTCTTCCTGTAATCATATTGTCACACCCCGCCAAGGCGGAAACGCGAGGCGTAAACAAGAATGGATATCATCACAACACATGGTGTCTATATAGAGAATACTAAAATGAAAACTAAAGTAAAGCAAAGACACAAAGTGTCATAACAATACCCAAAACATAACGGTGTCTTTATTAATGAGAAAGAGGTCTCGTCAATAAATGACATGCAAAAACATAATCCAAACAATTCATGCAAACGCATTTATTCAAACAGAAAGCATAAATAAACTCCAAGCATCCTACGGTCTCTTCTAGCCACTTCGCTCTATCTTAGCACCATTAAGCTCACCTGAAAATGATGCTTAAAACGTCAACATAAAGTTGAGCGAGAATCATAGGTTTACGACATACAACAATATCCAAAATAAACTTTCAATTAGCTTTTGTAATTACCAAAAAAATTCATGACAACAACGGGACGGAAAGTGCCCACGATCCACAATCATATCAACTACATATGTGCGCTACATGGCCTCATATTAGCTCATGTAGTCTTACCACCGTCACACCTCGTTTTGCATATTGGGATCCATAATACCAAACATATCATATCGCAACACAACGGGACGGAACGTGCCCACGATCCAATACACATAACTACAGCAAGCTTAAAAACATTTTAACATGACAACAAGCATCATTCTCAACCCAAAATAACATGACAAAAAGGGGCTATGAAACTCACCTTGTTTAGCTTTCCAAAAGATTCCAATAATAAGCTTCACAAACAACTAGCACAAATCTATACCACAAAATAACTCGTGTTACACGCTACTAAGACAAAAGCTTAATGCACACGTAACAATCATATGATAGATGTCTAAGGTGTTTTATTAACCCTATGGGTCACCCCGACACCATACCCAATTTAAACCACTTCATTAACAAGTTTCACTAGTTAGTCACAATTTGTTCAAAACTGCAGAATTTTAACGTGACTTAACGTACTCAAAACCTTTACTTACTGACCTCCATAATTCATACAAAAATCACCTATGTTCATTTATGAGTATATTAACTACATCATGATTCCCAAGAGCCATTTACATGCACAAGTACTCCTAATAAAATCCAACTTCAAAACAATCCTAATTCATATCTGATTGCACACTAAAAAGTTTGGACTTAAAAATCATACTTAGACTCCAAATCAGAAGCTCTACTTTGGGGGATTTATAATAGACACATAGAACTAAACTCCTATAGAAGGGATAAGCTAAATTCTAATTTTAAGTGGGGGTTTTATACCTCGTAATCTGACCTAAATCTGATCCATATTTACTGCTTTAACAACGTTTCTTACAACCAACATTTGAATGACTTCCCGACCTCTAAAACCTTCAAGGCTGGATGTTCTGAAAACTAGACTCTCTAAGCTACGTTATAGACACCGGAAACTTGATAAAAGCTATTACCATCATTGAGATAATGGCCAAACAACACAGCCTTAAATTCTGCCCCAATCTAAATCAAGTTCTAACGCGATCTAAACCCTAATGATTACACCAACTCGCATCTCTAATTGATTACTAAGAACCCTAATTAGATTATAAACATGAATTTAAAGAATATTATGAAATCCTAGATCCACCATAACTCTTTTTTCCATGAATTAAATCAATAATTAAACTAATTAAGAAAACTAAACATACCTTAAAGCTTGTTTTCTTCACACAATCAAAACCCTAATTTTTTTCTTCTTCTTTTCTTGAGGTATTCGGACGACTAATGCAAGAGGAGGGGAGGAAAATTTCATTCTTAGGGTATTATGGGTTAGTATATATAGGATACAAAATTCCCCAACTAGAGTCCTAGTTAAATTGGGTTTTGATTTTCTTTTTTTTTTCCGTTATTTTCCTTAAAATTCGTATTTTACTATTCATGTATAAAAAAAATATTTTTTTATCTTTTATTAATTAATTAATTACCTTCAATACTTCAAGTTTTTATAAAAACCCAAGCTAATTTGGTAAACCATTTTGCTTATAAATTACTTTCTAAAAATAACTTTTTATTTCACCAACATACTTCCTATTTTTAGAAATTTCATTAAAACTCTTATATTTTACAAAACTCATTCCCTTCTCATAGGTCATATTTTCCACATTAATCCAACTTCCAAAACCCAATCTTATCTTAAATCACTAACACAAAAATACGTATACGTAATAATTACTTACACAATTAACACGAAACCGCTTAAATCACCAAAATTATTTCCTTGTCACTAAAAGTGAACGAAATGAACTCCACAAAATCCAACACAAATCCAATCCCAATGAGACGATCACGCTCAATGGATTGATTATCAAATCTCACATATCCCACACAACACACATAAACACGTATAAACACATATAACACATAACCCACTCATTGCAACAGATACATAAGTCAACACTAATAGTTTGACTAACCTGCTCAAGTCATGGTTGTCACAGTATCCCCTCCTTTAGGAAATCTCGTCCCGAGATTTAACCAAAAGGTTCAACTCTATCATTACCAAACAATAAATCGAGGATACTTATCTTTCAAGTAGTCCTCCCATACCCATGTTAACTCAAAGTTACACTTTGAATTCCAACTAACTTTCACAAGATATCTTACTGCTAACAACTTTGCCTGCCCACAAAAGGTACGCATAGCAGCATAACCGCTCCAAACGAAAAGAAACATCCAACTACCTGAACCTCGCCCGTCATCGAGGAGACTCGTCAAAAACCTTAAGTTGCGTAACAACGTCATTTACAACCCGGTCTCGCAACTCATCAAACAAGAACTGTCTTGAAACCAAGTTATAAGTTGTTACAAAGCCCAACGTTTTTGAAGAATCGGCTCGACTTCGAGTTTATTCATAAAATAACTTTAACCAAAATCACACAAACACATCTAAGGGCATACTAAGGTCTACAAGAAACCTTACGTACCCAACTTTAACTAAAACTCCCAATGATCCCTTGCTCAACGAACAAGTGTGGATACTCAGTTTACCTGAAGTCCTAAAGACCTCGCTTCGAGCCCAAATGGACCTTAACTACCACCATTCTGCTACATTTTAACCTCTTAACTTCACGGTCACTATTCTCAACAGGTTCCTCAACAAAACGAAGAGTTTTGTCAACCTTGATCTCATCCAATGGCACATGCAGACTAGCATCCGCCAGACATTGTTTTTAGGTTTGACACATGAAACGTGTCATGTACTCCACTCAATTCCTCAGGCAATCTCAACCGATAAGCTACAGGACCGACTCTTTCAAGAATCTCAAATGGCCCTACATACCTCAGTGCTAACTTACCCTTTTTCCCAAAGCGAATTACACCTTTTCAAGGCGACACTTTTAGCATAACCCGATCTCCTACCTCAAACTCTAACAATTTGCGTCTATTATCAACATAGCTCTTTTGATGGTCTCTTGCCTCTTTAGGCTTTTCTTTTATCAACACCACTTTATCAATCGTCTCTTAAACCAACTCAGGTCCAATCAAACTACTTTCCTCAATCTCAGCCCATAAAACAGGCAACCTACACTTCCTTCCATACAATGCTTCAAACCGAGCACACCAAATGCTCGAATGATAACTACAACCAAAATCAATAACACATGCTCTCATTATATCTTACCAAAGTTTGAATCATACGTTCACTTTGTCCATCTGCTTGGGGATGCTAAGCAATACTCAAATCCAATCGTGTCTCTAACACTTTCTGCAGCGTCTGCCAAAACCACGAGGTAAATCATCCATCTCAATCTGAGTTAGTTGATCAACACAAAATTCATTCCTTTGCTATAATCTCATCATATAAATCTTTGCATCTTCACAGTCTTGCATCTTCTTGTAAAGCTAGAAATGAGTTAACTTGGGCAGTCCTATCGATCATCACCCAAATCACATCATACTCACTACTTTGGAACCTGGATTTTTTTGGATTTTTGAATTATAAAACAAGAATGAAACTTTCGAGGGTGAAAGGATCTTCAAACCAAATAAACTAAAAACGAAGGAATCTTAAACACTAGTCCCCGGCAGCGGCGCCAAAAACTTGATAGCAGTTTTATATACCCAAAATATATATATAAAATAAAATACTTCAAAGAGCAATTAAGAAAATTCCCTAAGGAAAATTCACTCTTAAAAATATATATAATATAATATATAATACGTATATTTAACCGGGTAAATATGATCACCCGGGTCGTTTCCCCAACGACTAGTGAAATTGAAACCTCGTTTAAGCTTGGATTCTGATTTGAATGAAGCAAAGATATTTTTGATAATCTATATCTACTAAATAAAAAGCAACAATTAAAATTGAACAATTAAAGGCAATTAAACAATTAAACAAATACGGGAAACAAATAAAACACGACGATTAAGCAAATAGACTAAAATTAAACCCTAAGATTGCAAACTAATTTTCTACACCTAAATTAGGATAAAAGAAAATTTTAAGAAAAATAAAAATATTTTTTAGATTATTTTTGAATTTTTTTATCAATTAAAAACTATTTAATTCTAATTAAATCCTAAAAATAAAAAAAATAGAAAATAATTGAAATTATATTTTTCCTAAGTAAAATAAGTAAAAAGAAAATTTTAGAAAAAGGAATTACTATTTTTGGCTTTTTAGATTAAAAGATATGATTTTTCTAAAATTTAAACTAATTAAAAACTATAAAAATAATAAAACTATTAAAAATTAAAATCCTAAAATTTTATAAAAATTACACTAAATAAAGAAAGTGTGCAGAAATTTTATAAAAATAAAAGCCCTAATTTTTACTTTTTATTTAAACCTTAATTAAACTAATTAAAAGATAAACCCTAATTACTAATTAAAATTAATTAAACTAACTATTTAACTAACTAGGGACTAATGGTGTTAATCCTTGAAGGACTAACAGTGCAATTACACTAACTGACAAAGGATCAACTAAGTTAACAAACAAATATCAAAAATTACAAAACCTACCCTGAAAACTAACCCGATTCCAAACTTAGTCCATTTTGGGCTTAAAAATAAGTTGAAACTAAAAGTGCTTTTCAGCAAAAACTTAAAGAAGCAAATTTATAAAATAAGCTGGGGAGAACAACTTTAACAAAAGCACTATGGTCTGAAACCCACTAATAAGCTCTTAAACAGCTTATTTATAAGCTGTTTACAGAAACAAGGGCTTATCCTTGGTTTTTACTAAATAAGCTGCAAAAAACTCAAAATAAGCTTAAAGTAAAATCTAAAAGCTGTTCTAAACTCCCTAAGATGTGCTTAAACTAATTGAGAAAAGAAACAAAAGCTGGAAACATTTTTAAGCTATTGAAAATGATTATGAAAATGGCTAACTCAGGAATTAAGCTAAAATGCACAAAATCAAATTAAGCTAAAAAGCTCAAAAAGCTATTCTAGACTAAGAGCTTATGAAAACTTATGCAACTACTAATAAACCATCTATTTAAGCTATAAAAACAAATACCTTAAGCTAAAATTATCAATTTAAGAATCTACTTAATTTCCTACTGTTTTTGGTGTTTTAAGGTTTTTTACTGACTTTGACAGCTGAATTAAGCTAGGAAAATAAGCTAGAAAATAAAATGTAAACCTTAATCTATATTAAACTATTACTAAACTATAAAATTCTAAAAGATAAGCTACTAAATCCTACAATTGCTATCTTAAATTGGGGCTTAAATATCAGCAGTACTAACTTTTGTTAGTACTGCTGGTGCAATTGCAATATCACAAAGACAAAGAGTGCAGGCTAACCTAGTTACTACCACTACCTTAAACACACTCAAATTGTGTGTATAAACACAATTCAAGCAAAATCCAAGCCTTAAGGGCTTTAGATCAAAATGTCACAAGCAAAAAGAAAGGCACAAGGTACCCTGGTGCTGAGAGAAAAATTAAGCCATAACCTTTTGAAAATTAGAATCTAACTTTTGAAATCTGTTTTCCTATTGATCTTAAGTGATATTAAAACTGACTCAAGTGTTTTGCACAAATTATATTGACTTTTTATGGTCAAAGAAGCTTATTCCAAACACCCCTTTATCATTTTGACAGGTTTTAGTTAAAGCTTATACTGCAAATCTAATTAACAAGTATTGAATACCAGATAAAAACTAGCTTAAAACAAGCTTAACTATCATGAATTATCAACTAAATAAGCATTAATCTAAGATTTAAGCTATAACTAATTTAAACTGAAATTAGAGAGAAAATGAAAAGAGAAACTTACTTGAACCTATAGCTAAACAAAATGTACCAATAAAGGCAGCTACAAGCTCCCTAGCTTATTAGATAAGCTAGGGTAAAAGTCCATGAGATCTCTTCCAAGTTAAGACCCCCTTCCAAAAAGCTCATATCCAATTAGATCCATGATAAATGTAAGTTAAACTGTTTTTTAAAGGTTTAGTAATCTTAATACTGAATTAAATAAGCTCATTTCAGCTTATAGACTGAAAGAGCTATAAATGAGCTTATTAGCTTATATTGAGACAATTTGGCTTATTAAGAGAGCATTTTGAAATAAAAAGAAACAGTGCAAGATGCTATAAAAAGAGAGCTTATAAATGACTTAAACTAAACTTCATTAATGAAAATTACTGATTACATTACTTAAAAGGAGATTACAAAATATTTTAAGGAAAATTACATTTAAGAAAAATACGAAATTAAGCTAGACTAAAAACTATTAAAAAACCTAGATAGTGTGTGTGTGAGAGGTGAGGCCTATTTATAGGTGCTGAAAGAAGCTTCTAGGATCTCTTGCCCTGCTCTCCAATCTTTCAATCTCAGCCAATCATTTCTTCAATCATTTGAGCTTTAATTGTGGCCGTTTGATCAAATTGTGGACACCTGAGGATTGCCAGCTTGGCATTCTTTGATGTGACGTTTGTGCTAGTTTTGTGAGTGTTTTAGCACAAAAACCCACATTCCATTGTGCTTTCTCCATTGCTACGTGGCATGAGCTTGATATAGGGATACTTAGAGCCTTGATTTGACTAATCTCTCCCTGCCATTTTGTAAACGATCACTTGAATTGACCTAAGCACCCTTTAATTTGGAAAACCCCCTTGATTTGAGTTAAGGGTACGTTTGGGAAGACGATGAACAGTAACACGATTTTACCCGCCCTTTTTCTAACTGAAAAGGGTAAATCGGTTTGAAGTTTGGGGAGTTGGCAATTTTAGTCCTTGTGTTTGGATCCTTCTTTTTCTAGTTATAAACTAGTTTCAGTAATTGCCAAACTGGCCCTTGTGGTTAATGAAAAGGGAAATGGGCTAGGGTTTTGGGCTTTTGGCTTTTCTGGCTTCGGCTTTGTACTCTTCTGATTCTCGTGTCCGTGCTTGCTCGTTTTTGACTATTTTCTTGTGATTTTTGACTTATCCATACCTGCACATACAAAACACAAATACAGATGGGCTTGGACTTTTCTGCTTCGGCTGATTTAAACTTAAATCATGAAATCACAAGCAAACGCGTACAACACTAAAAATAAATAGTACATTTATTGACGTCGTCAAAACACAGGGTGTTATATATTATACCGGTTAACTATCAAGACTATGTTTTAAATGATCTTGACAAATAAGATATGAAACTATTTTTTATATGCTTGATAAATTTTATTTTTATTATGAAAAGTAGGTTTAAAATGATTCATAATGGTAAAATGCGATACACCGTTAATTAACTGTCTCTGGATTTTTATGACAACCATGTTTAAAATGAATTTTATAAAGATTATATTTAAGACGATTTTTATATTTAAAATGATTTTTATAAAATCCGTATTTAGTCGGTTCATTCAAGTAAAGTCGATTATTGGTATAAGAATTTTATCTTTCTCATTTATCAATCTTGATATGTATCGTTATTCGATATGTGTTCATTTTGTCTTGGTATGCTTTGTCGATTCTTTTGTTTGCGTTTCCTATCGGTATAGATATTCTATCATTTCTTTTAAGGATTCTCATGACATTTGATCTGAATCTATTTGCATATGTGAAATCCCTTATATATTATCTAGCCTTTGATTCGATATTCGTTTGCTATCCTATTCGATATTTCGTAACCCTTAGGATTCGTTTGATATACGTTCTATTCGACCAAGTCACTCTCCGTGAGGAGCACATGTGTTGTTCAAGAAGAAGGACGGTTCATTTTGAATGTGCATAGACTATTGAGAGTTGGATAAGCTGACCACTAAGAATCCCCCCACAATCGACGACTTGTTTGACTAGTTACAAGGCTCGTGTTATTGCTCTAAGATAGATCTTCATTCTGGTTACCATCAGCTGAGAGTGCATGAAGCAGATATTCTAAAAACTGCATTTAGGACGTGATATGGACACTTTAAGTTTATGGTTATTCCTTTTAGGTTAACCAATGAACTAGCGGTTTCCATGGACTTAATGAACCAGGTGTGCAAGCCGTATCTAGACTAGTTTGTTATCGTATTTATTGATGATATCTCAGTCTACTCGAAGTCTAAGGAGGATCACGAGGATCATCTAAAGTTAATACTGGAGCTGCTCAGGACGGAGAAGTTGTTTGCCAAGTTTTTTAAGTGGGAATTTTAGCTACAAGAAGTACATTTTCTCAGACACATAGTTAACAGCAATGGTATTCGCGTGGACCCTAGTAAGATAGAAGCAATGAAGAATTGGAAAGTACCTAAGACGCCATCCGAGATACGATCATTTATGGGATTGGCAGGTTACTATCGATGTTTCATCGTGAATTTTTCTAAGATTGCAAAACCCCTTACTTTACTGACGCAGAAGAACTAGAAGTACGAGTGGGGCGCGGAACAAAAAGAGGCTTTTCAGACATTGAAGGACAATTTGTGTAACGCACTAATATTTTCATTGCTTGATGGACCAGAAGATTTTGTGGTTTACTGTGACGCGTCAAATCAAAGATTTGGTTGTGTATTGATGCAAAGAGGCAAGGTAATTGCATATGCATCTCGTCAACTAGAGATTCATGAGAAGAACTTTACCTCTCATGATTTAGAGTTGGGTGCGGTGGTTTTTGCACTTAAAATTTGGAGACATTATTTGTACGAGACGAAAAGTGTTATCTACACGGATCATAAGAGTCTACAGCATATATTTGAACAGAAGGAGTTAAATATGCGCCAACAGAGATGGATTGAGTTGTTTAGTGATTACGACTGTGAGATTCACTACCATCCAGGAAAGGCGAATGTAGTGGCTGATGTGTTGAGTAGGAAGGAGCGAGTGAAACCAAGATGAGTGTGAGCAATGTGCATGACTATTCAGTCAAGTGTCAAGAACATGATATTGGTTGCTCAAAGTGAGGCGTACAAGGTAGAGAACGCGCCAGTAGAAATGTTGCGTGGCCTAGACCAACAAATGGAAAAGAAGGAAGATGGAGGCATGTACTTTATGGATCAAATATGGGTTCCATTGATTGGTGATGTAAGGAAGATGATCATGGATGAGGCTCATACGACGAAGTACTCTATTCATCCAGGAGCGGATAAGATGTACCATGACTTAAGAGATATATATTGGTGGCCAGGTATGAAGAGAGATGTAGCTACCTACATTAGTAAATGTTTGACTTGTTCGAAGGTGAAAGCTGAACACCAAAGACCCTCGGGTTTGCTACAGCAACTTGAGATACCTGAGTGGAAGTGGGATAGAATTACCATGGATTTTATCACTAAGTTTCCAAGATCAAGTAGTGGGCATGACATAATTTGGGTAATAGTCGATAGACTAACTAAGTCAGCTCATTTTCTGGCTATACAGGAAGATTACAAGATGGAGTGGTTGGCGAGACTTTATATTGATGAGATAGTAGGAAGGCATGAAGTGCATGTGTCAATCATCTCAGATCGTGATGGAAGATTTACTTCGAGGTTTTGGCAGACGTTGCAGAAAGCATTGAGAACATGACTAGATATAAGTACTACTTATCATCCTCAAACGGATGGACAAAGTGAGCGTACCATTCAGACTTTGGAAGATATGCTAAGAGCATGTGTCATTGATTTTGGAGGTAGTTGGGATACTCACTTACCCTTAGCTGAGTTTTCCTATAACAATAGCTATCATTCGAGTATTCGATGTGCTCCATTTAAGGCATTGTATGGAAGGAAATGTAGGTCACCTGTTCTTTGGGCTGAAATTGGAGAAAGTCGGTTGATTAGACCAGAATTAGTACAAGAGACAACTGATAAAGTGGTACTGATTAAGGAAAGGCTCAAGGCGGCTAGAGATCGTCAAAAGAGCTATGCTGACAATAGGCATAAGCCATTAGAGTTTGAGGTAGGTGATCAAGTGTTATTGAAAGTGTCACATTGGAAAGGTGTAGTGCGTTTTGGAAAGAAAGGAAAGTTAGCACCAACATATGTAGGACCATTTGAGATTCTTGAAAGGATTGGTCCAGTAGCTTATCGTTCGAGATTGCCACAAGAGTTGAGTAGTATACACGACACGTTCCATGTGTCAAATCTTAAGAGTGTTTGGCGGATGCAAATCTGCATGTGCCTTTAGAGGAAATAAAGGTAGACAAAACTCTTTGTTTTGTTGAGGAACCTATAGAGATTATGGATCGTAAAGTTAAGAAGTTGAAACGTAGTTGGATCCCAATTGTTAAAGTTCGTTGGAATTCTAAGCGTGGTCTCGAGTTTACATGGGAACGAGAGGATTTTATGAAGGCCAAGTATCCAAAATTGTTGTTGATCGTGCTGATGATAACATTAGTTAAATTTTAGGAAGAAATTTCCCTAGGGAGGGGATATTGTGACACCCGTGATCAAACCAGGTTAGTTTGACCAATAGTGTTAGCCTAACTAGGTGTTATATGATTTGAGTTAGTGTGTTATGTGATCTTATATGAGTATTTGATATCAATCCGTGATGCGTGTTCATCTATTAGTGATTGAGTTGTGGTTTTGGTAGCTATTTCATTTCATTCACATTTTGTAACAATGGAAATGATAGCATGATTTTATGCGTTATCGTGTTATTTGGTGAATAATTGTGGTATGAGCGTAGAGAATATAACGCATTTTTAAGATTGAATTAAGTCTAGTATTTAAGTTAATTAAGTGTTGAGTCTTTTCTGATTAGAAAAGTTATTATGAAAATGAAATTGATAATTAATAAGTTTAAAACTTAGTTTTTATTGAAAGGTTACTAAATTAATAAAGGGTTTTTATAAAAATAATATATATATATATCTAAATTATATAAAAAAAATAAAAAATATATAATTAAGGGGTGTTTGTAGGCCGGTTATTAGAAAAGAGAAAAAAAAAGGAAAATCAATTTGAGTGTAATTAGGAAACTAAATATCTATAAATACAAAATAAAGAAAAACCCTAAATCATTTTTTTCTCTCCCTTGTTCTTGTGATCGGCTGAAACCCCAAAGAAGAAGAAAAAAATATTTTTTTTTATCAAGATTGAAGGTGTTGATTCGTGTGTAATCGGGTGAAAGGTTTAGGTATGATTCCAATTAAGTTCTTGTTTAATTTTTTCTTATAATTAGTAACACTAATTGGTGGAATTATAGTTTCATTAAAATTCAGTAAGTATATGTTAAGATGATCATTAGTAATCAATTAGGATGTAATTAATGGTGTTTGGATGCGTTTGATTAGGTTTAGTTGTTCTTAAATTCGGAATTAAAACTGGGCAGATTTTTAGGTCATCTTGTAAGTGTTATAACTTGGTCATACGAATAGCTTTTATTGATTTTCTTAAGCCTAAAAATAACTACAGAGAATCTACTTTAAAACCCCATAGGTTTCATGAATTAAAAGTGAGTGGAAGTCAGTCAAAATAATTTTACAAGATTCGTTGTCGAATCTAAGTTTTTAGGGCAATTCTGGTTTGTGTTTGTGAGGTCAAAAACCATATCAAAACGTCTTTTTAATTGATGGGATTGCTACTGTAGCAAGTTCATGATGTGTATGATTTTCTAGAATTTTTGTAGAATTTTCCTAAGTGTTTAAATGGGTCTGATCAAGCTAAACTTTTTGATGGTCGAATCAGATCCGAATTTGAGTACTTTGTGATGTTGAATTTTTATAAAATAGTTAGGCTCAATATTATTTTTTCTAAAAAATCACAGTAGTTCATAACCCATTGGGAAGATAGGGAATGAAAGGATAAAAGTCAATTTTGATGATTTAGTATTTTATTTGTGGTCATAAAATGACTACAAAATTCTGTCGAAAAACTAGAAAACTCGAATAAGGGATTTAAGAGTATTAGGGTATAAGAAGTATGGTAAAGGGTTTATAAACATAATATAAACTTGGTAGTCCATCAATTGATTGTTACATCGTCTTGGGCATTTGGCCTAATCGCGTGTAACATGTGTTTTATTTGTGTTTAGTTGATTTCAAGGAATTTGTGAAGTAGCTGTGCATCAGGTGAGTTTCATAGTCCCATTTTTTCTGTTTTTCTTAGGATGGAAATGATGCAAATGTTTTGAAATGTTTCATTGCTGTGATTATGTGTTTTAAATTGCGTATGGACATTACATGACTATTATATGACTATGTGATACATGTTGATATTGATTAGGATCGGACGAGTACGCCTACTCAGTGTTATTGTGGTATTGATTTGGGATCGGATGAGTACGCCTACTCAATGTGATTTGTGATATTGATTTGGGACCGGATGAGTACGCTTACTCAATGGGATCGGATGGGTACGCCTACCCAATGTGATATGCTGTGTGATACATTCTGGATGAGCTTGGTTGCTTATAGTGTCAGCTATTCTAAGCCCGAATGCGAAGTTGAGTATGTGGATATTTTGTTTATGTCTTTGTATTGGAGTGACTCTTTTACCTCAATACAAGACCCCTTTTTCTTGTGTTTGGTATTGTCATGACACTTTGTGTCCATTTTCGTTTTATTTAATGCATTTTAGTTCTCTTTATTGTTGACACCATTGTGTTGTGATGATACACATGATGTTACGCCTCGTGTTTCCGCCTTGGCGGGGTGTGACAGATTGGTATCAGAGCCAATGGTTATAGAGAAGTAGGTGGTTTGACCTAGACTATAACCTAGGAGTCCTTCATATAGTTGCATAATAGGATCTGTGTGTGCTATAGTTCATATACTTTTCATTTTCTTTCTTTTCTTTGAGTTTTATCTCGACCTACGGGCTACTCAATATCAGAAGATCCAGAAGAGGAACCAAAGGAGGAAGGGTAGTTAGAGGAGTCGCAGGAAGAGGCCCAGCATAAGTCAAACCCAAGCGAGACCCAGCATAAGTTTATCTCGTCTTTTACCTTGACACGTTGCTATCGAAGATTTCTTTCGCATATTACGTCTTTTGGGCACTTTGAGACCGTCGTTTTCTTTCTGTCATTTTCGATTTTATTTTTATATAAATAAATAAACACAATTAACACTCCAGATCCTTCATATAGTTGCCTTAATAGGATCTGTTTGATGGTTATCAGTTCATAGTACTTTTCATTTTCTTTTTTTTCTTTGAGTTTTTAATACTCGACCTATCCGGCTACTCAATATCAGAAGATCCTAAAAAGAACCAAAGGGGAAGGGAAGTTAGAGGATGTCGCAGGAAAGAGGCCGTCTCAAAATCTCTTTGGTCGGCTGCTCGTCAAAAGTAAGGCCTGGCCCCGCAGAAGTCGCGTGACTCTAGCAAAAAGCAAAGTCAACCCAAGCGAGGCCCAGCATAAGTTTATCTCGTCTTTTACCAGTACGCAAAACTTTCGATCGAAGATTTCTTTCGCATATTACGTCTTTTGGGCACTTTGAGACCGTCGTTTTCTTTCTGTCATTTTCGATTTTATTTTTATATAAATAAATGTTGCTTAGATGTAGCATCAATTCTATGTTATATTGGAGTCGTTTAAGATGTGCAATGTGGTATATGTGCATATATGTGCGTTATTATTGAGATGTGTAGTTTTGGAAGTAAGTATACATGTGAAAGGGTGCACTTATAATTATGGGTGGCCAACATAATTATAAAGGCATCACACACGTAGACTTGTGACCATGATTGCATTGACTGGTGTTTGTTTGTTACTTGGTAGAGATGTTGCATTATGTGCAGTTGTATTATGAATTGTTATGAAGATAGTAAGTTTTCCTTCTATCTATCGCTTGCGGATACCCCGGATACATGTTATTATTATTATTGCGATTATTGAGTTCGTTTGTCTGCTCAATTATTCGCTCGGATATATAACCCTCATTTTAGCATTCCTTGTTCGTACCATGTCGGTATGGATGATCTAACTTTTCTACTTGGCGTCTTGATGAATATTGGTTGTTCGGATCTGCTTCTTGGGATATTGGTACGTTCCATTGGTACTTTCATTGTATTGATTACTCGTATGAGTATCAAAAATTTCTTTTAAGCATTAATTGTTCCTAACATATTAGTACGGATCATTGCTCCGTTCTTTATATATCATTTGGTTTTGGTAACATGCTGCGACATGTTAGTACCGACGCTTTTCGATGGTTGTTCTTTCGATCGTAAGTACGGATGAGTCATTACGTTCTTCTTTTAGTTCGTAATGTCTTCGTATAGATTTCTCTTGTGCATGTTCGTTTTACTGTTATTCTTACTATATGGTTCTTTATACTCCCTTTCGCTTTCAAACAATAAGATTGTGTTAGAGTCTTTACGGTATTTTACAATCCCTTTTAGGTATTACGATGTTCTCGTTTGAGTAACATATTTTATATTATGAAAACCTTTTGAAGTATATCTTGATGGTGTTTGGGGAAAACTATTTTGAAATGATTTTATGAATACAACACTTTTATGGAAATGTCTCTTTATTGTTTTTTTTAAGAAACTATGTTTACAATAAATTTTGAAACAATATGAAAATTGGTTGACTGACAAAACTATTTTTTTAGATAATATTTATGAATAAGATATAATGATATTTTTTATGCTTGTTTTTGATAAATTTTATAATTATAAAAATGATGTTTAAAGTAATTTTTATGGGTAAGATGCGATACACTGTTAAATGACTGTCTCTGGATTTTATGACAACCATGGTTAAAATGAATTTTATAAAGATTATATTTAAGACGATTTTTTAAATGATATTTTATAATTAAAACGACTTTCTTTATTTTTATAAAAACATTATTTAGTTGGTTCTTTCGAGAAAAGTCTGTAACACCCTCAAATCTGAGTATGCAGCGGAATGTTGAATATCCGAGGCGTTACATTATTGGGTCAATAGCACAAG
>BQNB010106522.1:0-23373 GCA_026074375.1 Tanacetum coccineum | reverse complement strand
GTTTCTAAACACAACAGTGCATCTATGATACTTAAAAGACTTGATTATATTGATGCATAAGGAAGATTCAAGTCTGTGATGGCTTGGGTTCCTACAAGAAGATGATTTGGAGGATCCTTACAAACAGGGGAGGAAAAATTGATATAATTAATGAAGCTCATTTTTGTTCAGATGGATGCATAAATTCAGGGGAGGCAAGAGTGCAGCAAAGAAAAAGAAGAATCCAGAGAAGAGTGCAGCAAAAGCAGAAAGACCAAGAAGATGAAGTGTTTGGAAGAATCCTCTCAGCAAAGAAAATGAAGGTTTAATTCAAGAAACTTGATGATTTGGAGGTAAATCACAAGTTTAGGGGAGGATTGTTGGGAATTAAACACTTCAGAGTTAGTACTGCCAAGGGATGAGTTAGTACTGCTAAGCCAACAGTTAGTACTGCTAGAAGAAAACAGTTCGTACTGCTCAAGATTACAACTGCCAGTACTAAATCAGTCAGTTAATACTGCTAGAGTAAGTTAGTACTGCCTGTACTAACTTAAGACTATTGAAGAACTTACTACTGCTGGTTATAGAGTTACTACTGCTGGTTCAAGATTACTGCTGTTGGTGAGAAAGTTAATGCTGCTGAAAGTCTTCTTGTTGTTTCAACTGAAGTTAATGCTAATTGACTGAAGTTAATGCTGATTAGTCAAACAGAAGACTGAAGATTAATGATGATTGAAGAGATTAATGCTGATTGAGAATTTGACTAAATACTTAGGAAAGTATTTAATATTTAGTCATTGTATTTAATATATTTGACTAAATATTTAGGAAAGTATTATAAGCTCATTAGGACTCCTTGATGTATAAAAGGAGATCCTAAGGCATCTAGTTTATCATCTTACTCATCTCAATCATCTCATTATCATACACATACCTACACAGCATCTCATTGTAATAGCTTCAAGGTTGTAACCCTAGTACTAAGATAGAGTACTCGTATTATTATCATTAATAATATTGAAGCGTTTTTGTTCATTCATATCTACTGTTTCATTGATATATCTTCTAGAGTATTAAAGAGTAGATTCCGCATACTCTTTGATATATACACAAAGTTTCTACTATTGTTATTTTGGATTTATCCAAGGTAACATACTCTTTACAAGGTAAAGAATCGATCAAGGCGTGGGATCAACATTCGTTTAAGCTCCTTAATGCGTGCCGTTTAGCTACTTCACAAAGTACTCCGTAATTACTGCAATTCTCAAATATAAACGATTAATTATCCATTCTTGCAATAACTATACAAAAAGGGTAATTTGCATGGGATAAATGATGCTATAAAAGTGACGTTATTTGATGTCATTAAATATCCCCCCACTTGAATCCTACTTGTCGTCAAGTAGCCTTTAGAAGTTTATAAAAATGTAACCCTAAGGATTTTCCTGTTAAGCATTTATTCAATCAATTACCAGTATACAACCAAACACCTTAAGAAATAGGTAGATGAAAACACTCAAATCACTCGATTAATCTATGTGGTAACATGTAACTAATTCGCTCAATTGCTCGGTCGTGATGAGTATTCTATCATAGGCTTGGCAAGGATACACATCTCCACCACCAGAGCTAAGGAGTAACAAGTTTATAAAGGAAAATTGGGTTTAAAAGGTTTAAATGGTTTGATCACTCTATCTAATCTCTATCGATACCAATATTCCAGAAAAGGTAACAAAATTATACATATACACCCATAACGATGGGATAGACACATATGACTGCATTCGAACCTTAACTCGAATAAGCTAAAGAATAGGACTAGTAGTCTTTACCAAAAGTCATAAACCAACAAGGGCAACAAACCACATCTACACATCCATAACGATGGAATAGACATACATGATTGCATTCAATTCCCTTACTCGAGTAAAACCAAGGGTTAGGACGAAAAGTGATATATGGCATGTATCTTCTAATCCTTTCTCCAAAAGTAATAAACCAACAAGGCGGGCTAAATCACACATATATGCCCGTAACGACGGAATAGACACATGTGATTGCTCGTATCCTCATTCGAATAAAACCCAAGGGTTAGAGATTATGAAAGGGAAATAATTGTTGTTAAATAAAAAGTTACAAAACAAATAGACTAAGTCTAAACAAATAAGGTAAAAGTTGCTAGATACTTTCCCGGCCGTTCCCATGATAAAGACACAGAAATATATACACAAACGTCTTCGTCATAGATTAACAAAAACAACCTAAGTTGGCATTCCTGTAACGGTCAACTTCCCAATCATCCATACTATACATACTTTTACATAATCAAGTGGCGATATCTACCACTTTATACAAAACTTTACATTGTTGATTTATAATCACGTATCAACGAATAATGGATCCTTCAATTAATACCATCGGTTTAAGCCTTAACGAACCGACTATCTCCATAATTTCCTCCTCTTTTTTGAAGAAATTTTCTAATTTTTTCATTTTTTTCATAAACAATACACTACAAATATCGGTGTAATTTCACCATTTTCACGATCATAATAGCTCTGGATAATTTCTTCCATAATTCTTCATTCTTCGAACATACCAAAAATTATGATGGTAGTAAAAATACATGAGTTTAACTACTTTTTGCATTCCCAATTGCAATGTGCAATTTTTCCAACCATACCAGATATAAAAAATGACACAAGACACAGGAAATACATACTTTACACTTAAAGCAACTAGCAACTGATAAATGAACTTAATCTAACAAGGTAGACTAAAATGTAAAGGTGTAACGAAACAAATAGTTGGTGAAAACAAGAAGGGTTAAACATGTTTTTCTAGGAGAATCTTACTCTGAAAGTGAGAGTAAACAAAGGGTTTATAAGGGGGTTAACTAACCAGTGTGGTTAGTTAATAACATATAACAACCCATAATTTTCATAAACGTAAATATCCATCTATTAAGTTAGATGATGTACAATTTATCAGTTATATATGAACTCACCTTTTTCAGGGAAATTTTTTGCTTTATTACATTACATTACTTTGCCAATATCTCAATATGCAATATAACCTGCATAACTCAAGTTAACGGACTCGGACAACCTACGTATGGCAATCCTATCCTCATATATGTCAAGCAAACATCATAACATATCAATTCAATATCATAATATCATTATTACAAGGTACATTCTTCCTAAAAGGTACCATTTGCAACATCATATCAAAACAGGCTTTAAACCATTATCGGGTATCTCTAAACCCTAATTTTATGGAAGATTAACATCTAAAGTGAATGCACAAGCTACTAAAGCATATGTACAAGAAATATAACATCTCATTTGAAATATAAAAATCTCTTCAAGTCAAAGTACAAATCTCTAAAAGCTCAATGTACAAGTCATTAAGCATGATCTCTAAAATAGCCGTTTTACCTCCGTTTTCATTCTAATTTCTTCACCACCACTTAAGCAAGTTACTACACTCATTTTACAAGATGTAAACCCTAAATATTCTATTCATAAGCTTTCATACATCTTTTTACACTCAAAACCCTAATTTAAAACCCTAAACCCTAAAACCGAGCTAGTTTCTAAACCATGACCTGTTTCTTGGCTTTTATCCATTATAAACCCAAACCAACACTCAAATAAGTTGTAAAAACTTATTTTACAATCATATCAATCCTATTCAATCATTATTTCATCATTACTTCATCATTTTACTTCACTTGTACGTAAAACATATCCTAGAAACCCTAAATGTACCTAATTGGTTCATTTAACCCGTTTACTCGTTTTAAACCATTATAATCCCAAATAACCAACCAAGGGCCATTGTAAACTCATAAAATGAGTTTACAAATCATTATCTATCATTAACTTGGCAATGTGCAAGAAATCAAAGCCTAGAAAACCTTAACGAATCCAGAAAACCCTAATTATGCCCTAATTATCATTTTGACCCATTTATTCATTTTCTACCCATTTTAACTCAAACCACCTATCAATTATTATTATTTATCCTTAATATACTACCTAGGATCAATAATCTATCAATCTTGACCCAATGTACAAGAAATATAAACCTAGAAAGTCAAGAAAACCCTAAACGAGCCCTATTTGAACCCGTGACCTCGTTTCTTCAATTCTAATCCGTTTTAACCCAAACCAATTGCTAATCTTTGCTAATTACTTTAATACCAGACCTTAACAACCTATTTCATCTATCCTTAATCATTATAAACACAATGTACCTTGGAAAGACTCTTGAAAACCATGCCGAGCCCAAAACTGACCCGCACCCTTTCTAACTTCATTTTGACCCACTTAAACTCTCACCATGTGCAAATGACCACCCAAGATACCTTCTAGACTCTTTATAGCAGCTTACCCAGCAGCTTTGACCACTCCATGGTCAAGAATGAAGGCACCATGTGCTTCTTTTTCTTCTCTTCAGCCGCGGCAGCAAGGAAGAAGGCCACCTCATTCAAGCTACTACTAGACCTCCCACCATTGCATTTCTAGCTTCAACACCTTCAATCCTAGCTTGTACATGTGTCTAGACCAGAAATAGAGCTTTGCTTACTCCTCTTGAACTTGCACAAGTATAAATAGAAGCCATCCTTGTTCATTTTTCTTCATCCCCCACTTCCTCCTCTATAACCCTTCATAGTAGCAACTCCTTGCTCAATATGAATTCTAATAGATCTTAAGAAGTCTCAAGTACAGAAAGGAAGCAAAAGAAACCAAGAAACGAAGCCCGAGAGTCGTTACTCTAGCCTAATAACGAGAGTCGAAAGTCTAGATTCGACCCGGTTCCACTAGATTTCCTCCACCATTTTTCCTCCTTGAAGCTCAAACCCAGGTTTTGAATGTTCTACTTCTGCTACTACACCCTTATAATTTTCATATGATCCTAAATATACTCTTGTTAAAGTTTCATAACTCAATTCATGCTTATTTTCTGTTTTGATCCAAAACCGTACACCAGAAACCCTAATTTCATGTTTTTACTTAAACTATGGATTAAACTTGTAAACTTTTGTTATAATCAATCCTAATAAGCTATTATAATGTTAAAATAAGTACTTTTATAAGTTATAAGAGAATTTTTCCTTAAAACCCGCGCGTTTTCATTTTGAAAACCACTAATTTGCACCTGGTATAACCTTTTAAACTTAACGAATCGATAAATAAACATATGTTGTGTTAAACCTTCATTTTTAGTCTCTTATACACTGATAAATGACTATTGAAATGTAAAATAAGCTGCAGGGCAATTATGGACATGTTTTGTATTATAATCCATAGCAAGGGGTATATATCGTAACTTTCAAAACTTATAACTAACAGTGGCTAAAGTGTAATTTTATCAATTTAATAACTCCCGGGGATCTATTTATGTCACTTTTCAAAGTCCAAGGTTACTTGGTAAAATCTTTCAAGTTGAAAGGACCAAAGGTCGTAAAAAATGCATAACTCTAAGGGACCTATTTGCAATTTTCCAAACCCTAGGGTCTAAAAAGTACCAGTTTTGAAAAAGTATAAAAATCATGTTATAAAACCTTACCAACATAAAATTGTAATTATGAACGCTTCTCGTGCTTAACATTCCAGATATGATTTAAAAACTGTAAAACCGATTATATCGTAACACAATACTACGGAGCTTCATATTAAGTAGTTTCATCTGGTATTACGTTCTGACTGAGTTTTGAGATTTACGATTTAAAGTGCCCTAGCTCCTCAAACGTTATACTACTGAATACTTCTGAATTATGATGGCCCTAACATGATACACTAATTTTCAAACTCTTCTATCAAACTCCTAACTCATAAAAACCAAAGTCAAAAGTGCAATCTAATCCTAATGAACTTGACATATTCTACACAAGGATGGTGATGTTGGCTATTTACTATCCTTTTACTATATCAACATTCCCCGGTTAAGATTGTGATAAGGTCGTCAGCTTTCATTTTTAGAATATTTATATTACGTCTACTACCAGGTGAAGTCATAACCCACCGGCCTTTAACTTTATTTACAGTGTTTTATAAACCCGCGATGGAGAACATGCTTGTTACAAACTCTTATAACATATTCATTATCTTATAACAATGAGATTACTTTCACAGACTTAATGATTTCAGAATCACTCATACTCTAAACCCGTTGACACCTGACTATATAATCATGAATGCAAGTGTTATGCAAACTAATAGGCTAGCCTGATAAGATTAGGTTTTTAAAGTAGGGGCCTAGGTACATGGAAATATCTATTTGGGTATATCTCCCCAATACCTTTTAATATCTCTTTGGGGTATACCTCCCAGTAACTAATTTGGGTAATATCCTCCCAATATCTCTTTAGTAATATCTCCCAATATCCTTTGGGTAGTAATCTCCAATATCATCTTAATATCTCTTTATCTCTTTATGATTCATGATTGTAGGGTGATAATTTCTGTTCACAATGACAATAATGTTCTCATAACAACTATTCCTGGGCAATACTAACAATATCTAAATAAGAATAACTGGTATTTAACTAACACTATTTCAAACTTAAGTAATTTTCATCTCAACCTTTGTGTAGACCCTTTATTAGCAGTGTTTGTCCTCAGAGTAATTGAAGCAAGTTTGTGGTACGCGAGTGGCATGGACTCGAAGTGCTGAACGTTAATCATTCAAGACATAATGTTTCTAGGATTTGGGACCTGCATTTTGTAAAAACTTTGAATATAATGAATGATAACTAAATTTTTTCAACAACGTCTCTTTTAAAGTTGTTTTCTATGATTATGATTGTTGTATCCATGAAGTAATACCCCAGATTATCTTCCGCTGCTATATTCTAAAAATGGGGGTGTTACAATTTATGAGTTTCTAAAGTGTGGATTATGCTCTTGAGATATTTGTCATGCTATGTTGGTTTGCACTTGTACCTCTAACTGTGTTTTGTAGCAAACAAATTATCGTAAGATCGATCCTTTGGTGCCCCGAACAAGGGAGAGCTTACATCAAGGAGGAGTCTTCAATCGTTGATTTCTTTCTCTCTACTACAATTCGACGATAAATGTTTTTGGATTCTATAAAAAGGGGGAGAAATAGAATTAAACTCATTAGTAATTTATAAACTTCTATATTTATACTAAATGAGTTTATATTTTCTCATCATCAAAAAGGAGGAGGATTTGTTTAATACAAGATTAACTGTCTAAAAAACGTTATTTATATTTTTTATGACCTCGTACGATGTTTGAAAATAACAAAAGTAAAAACATTTACCTATAAAATTAAAACGTTTATAAATTAACTAATCAAAAATTTATAATTCTAAATATACTCACTTAAGGTATGGATAAACAAATCATAAACATGATTAGTGATCAATGAAAATATTTTCTTAACCTTACCTTTCTACAAAGTGATTTATAAAAATAATATTACAAAAATATTTATTTCATAAAAAAATGTTTTATTAAAACAAAAATTTGAAATCAGATTTTTATCCCCCAAAATAGAAGGTTTCCAAAACAGATAACCATTCCCCACTAAAAGACAAAAAGAGAGTTGAAACTCTACGGTGCCCCCTAAAATCAATATAGGGATCCTGCCAGCATAGTAATGACTCTTTATGTCTCTATAAATACTGGGTCACCCCCCTCGAAAAACACAATCTCTTGCCGACGATTTTTACTCAAATCTACTTTCTCTCTTCTTTCTTTCTTTTCCTCAAACACACATCTTGATCATAACATAGCTGATCTTGTTTCAAGTTTTAATTCCCTCTTTTTCCCTGTCTTCTAATCAAGTGCAAGAGAGAAACAATCGTATTCATCTAGAAATGAATTGTTATCAAGTGATCTCTTTCCTCATCCTCAAGATCACAAATCTTCATTATATTTTCTTTGTGGTGTTGTGTAAATTGGATTGTGGTTAGACCCAATAGTGTAAATTGAGTATTTGTGTGAATTAGATTATGTGTCAATCCAAGAGTATATATCTTGTGAGTGTGTAAAGACTTAGTGAAGTCTTAGATTGGTTCTAGCTAAGATTAGGACTCGACATCTAGCTTAGTGTCGGAAAAGAAAGTAAGCGACGTGTAAACGGTTTTCTCTGCCTAAAGGGAGCTTGTTGACATAGTGAAATCTAGAGTGGAGTACTCGGGGAGTGGAGTAAGGGGAAGAGGTGATTCGTAGCCGAACTACTCGTAGCCGAACTACTTTAAAAGAAGAGGTAGATTCGTAAGACAACCTCGGAATGACAAAAAGGCGTTCCAAAGAAGCCGTGATGACAAGAACGGTAAAAGTGATAGAAAATGCTTTAGATGAGGTGACCCGAATCATCTTAATTTGAGAATGTTCTCAAAACATCGGAAGACAAAAACCAAAAGCGCTTTTTTCGGGAGCTTAGGAAGCGATAGCGGTGAAGAAAGATGATGATAAGGATCAAAAATGAAACGTGTCTCCGTATCTCATACATCAATAGAGTAAGATCTGAGTCCTCCTACTTCATGATGAAAATATCATCATAGAATGAATTTAGCATTTAGACAAAGAATATGAAAAATTAATGCAAAATGAGTTAAAGGATAATTCCTATTAAGAATAAAAGGTTAAAAGCTACTAGAAATAATTTAGAAAATGAGCTTAGAGAATTAAAAGATAAATTGTCCACACTCGAGAAAAACAAGGGAGTTAATCTCGATTGTGCAAAGTGTCATACACTTAAAATTGAGAATGAAAAACTCAAAGAAGAATCTACTAGATTAAACAAATTTAAAAAGAGTACACATTGCTTAAATGAGATGTTAAGTAATCAAAAACCCTCCGGTGATAAATTAGTGTTGATCCCAATCCTAGATCGATTCTTTACCTTGTAAAGAGTATGTTACCTTGGATAAATCCAAAATAACAATAGTAGAAACTTTGTGTGTATATCAAAGAGTATGCGGAATCTACTCTTTAATATCTAGACGATATATCAATAAAACAGTAAATATGAATGAACAAAATGCTTTAATATTATTAGATCAATAATACGAGTAATCTATCTTAGTACTAGGGTTACAACCTTGAAGCTTACAAGACTCTTAATCTTTGGATCTGTGTATATGTATTTGTAAAGATATGTTATTGAGATATATCCAACTAATGCCCTAGAGCCTCTTTTTATAGACTAAGGAGTCCTAGTCGGCTTACAATATATTCCTAAGATATCTTAATCTTTTCTAAACATAAACGTAATCTTCTAAATAAATACATGTATATCTTGTTCATAAATATCTCAACACTTATCTTCACACGTATTCTTGTTCTCCAAACAATCTTTATCTCTTTATCGCGTCTTTATCCTTTTGACAGTAGAAAGTCTTCAAACACTTGTAATCTTTCCACCAGCAGCACTAATAAACATAAGCAGTAGTAATATTAGTACTAAAAGTACTAATATACACTAACAATAGTAACCTGTACTAGCAGTCTTAACTTTTACTACTAACAGCACTAAATACTTAGCTTATATTTTAGTCTTCAACACTGAGCAGTCTTAACTTCAACTAACAGCAGTAACTTTATGCTATCAGTACTAAACTATACTAATAGTAGTAACTAGCAGTGATAACATTATACTACCAGTATGTAAACCCACGTATTTAAGGTCACTACTATTTCTAATCTCATAATTAATTTATAAATTTTAAACAAGTTACTTTTATTTACATCTAGACATTTTATTGAAATCGTCGTTTTAATTAATTACGAGCTACGCTTAAAACAATTTATTCTACTTGAACCTTACGTAAATTAAACTTTTCGAAAAGTATTCTGTTTTTAATGAAGAATATTTTATCAGTATTCGTTTTACTTCGTGGTTTCGCCTTAACTCTCGTTTTATTTTACGTCGATACCCGTTAGCCTCAAAACTACCTACCTATCTTAAAATTTATACCCTAAATACTAAAGTTTATAAAATTATAAACTTTAAACATGACACCACCACCTCATAGGTGGCGTGGCATTTGGAGAAGGAAATGCAAGACATTTGTCTTGCTTAAACACTAGCATTGCATGCATAACTCATACAAAACCCATGTGCCTTTCATTTTATCCCATAGTTTACCAAAAACTACACACACATCTCTTTGTCCCCTCTCCTTGCCGTGAGCTAAGACACCAAGAACAACAAGGATATCAATTTTCTTCAATCACAATAATACTAGTTAAACCATAACTCTTGTAATCCATTTCCTAATATTTAAAACCCATCAAAAACCCATCATTTGTAGGCTTTGGGGCTGATTTAGAAGAGTAGTGTGAAGATGGTCATGCATGTCAAGGAAATGATGTCCTAGTAAAGTTTGGTGGCTAGGAAAACTTATTGTTAATAACTATTTTGGGTGATCATTATAGTAAGCCATCTTTCTTACTTTTCCTAAAATTTTCTTATAAGACTATTTTGATATTATTACTTGCTATAAAAATATATATTGATGAGTATGGGATATGTTTAGGATATGTGTGTTGTGCTTTTCATAAAGAGTTGATTGTGTTTTAAATGAGTTAGAAATTAGGTTTTGTGTTGTATTTTATAGAGACCTCGTTTTGAAACAGTAGCAAAACGTGTTGTTTGTCTCATGACTATTATAAGGAGTGGATATATGTTACCAAAAATACTAAAAAGGGTCAGTTTCCTGGACTTTTGTTTAGAAAACGTATTAAACACCAGGTTTATGATTACATGTTTGGGTTTTAAAGCATGGGTCAATACTATACATCATAGGGAAGCTTTAGCACTTGGCCTCACATCCATTGCTATCTTAAGATTAGAGTTATAGATTAAAATGCAAAAGTAAGAATTCGTCACCTTTCGTTTTGACTTAGGTGTTAGTAAAAATCTATTTCCCATGGATTGGTAAATGGTATGAGGGATTGGCTTAATGTTTTGAAAACTAGACTTCAAGGGCTTTCCAAGGGTGAAAACCTTGATTAATACCATTTATAGATTGGTAGATACAGGTCCCTAAACATGAGCTAATTCCAGAATTGCGCGTTTTTACGTCCTTGACAAAAAAGAACAAATGATGGATACGATAGATCATACCCTAAAATTGGAATTAAGAATGGCGCAATTTGGTAGATGTTAATTTACAAAAAACAGTCATATGTCATTTGGAGTCAAAAAAAATACTTTAGATAAGTCAAGAAGCCATGTTTCGCATATCCCCCACCCCCTTATAGGAAACAATCCTACTCTATTCTCAAACTTTTCTTACGTAATATTTTTACTTGTATTATTAACTAAGACGTCATCCACGTATTTTAAGTGGTGCGTAAAGGGGATTTTTATCTTTGTTTAAGACTTATTATACTTCTGATCTCTTTGATATCTCGGTTGAGTTCATAGCCTCACCTTCTACTTATACATGTATTCATAAACCCCGCGAGGGAGATCCATGCTAGTTTTATAAATTTGAACACAAGTGATTTTATGGTTGCAGGACCCGATTGGAACTAATTTGCATAAGTACCTCTTGCAAGAAAGGCCCTTAATTCATAGCACTGTTACTTTGCCTATGATTGGGTGAACGCTAGTACATTAATAATCTATTGGCCGTGACTGCCCTGTCTGGGGTTGTGAAATCCATGGCGCGATCACCCCTAAAGGACATTTTGTTTAGAATTTTCTATTGGTATATTGCAATAATTACCTAGTTTGTGGGGGCCATGTGATTACATATTTAACTATGTTGGTTAAGGTTTTCGGTGGCATGAGCTTAATGCATTAGTGATTAAACTTGTTTTGATCCACAAGTTTTCGAGATTAAAAATACTTTGTTCCACATCTTTATTTACAAAAACTCTATGGATTACACTCAAAACGTTTTTTGACTTTTTAGCATGTTTTATCTCAGGTAATCAAGGTTGATGGCTTGGAGTGGCAGACGGAGTTAGCGTGAAATGTTTTGATTAAAACTTTTTTGGTTTCATTCATCAAAAACACTTGGTGTTATGATTTTAAAACTTTGTATGATGTGGTATGGTGACAATCTTGTGGACCTACTTTAGACTCTGATCTTTCATGAATGGGACAATGTTATGTTTTAAACGTCTCTTTTGAGTCGTTCTTTATATTCTTATGTTATTGTGCTATGACTTAACACCCAAACTGTTGGTTCCGCTGCGATGAAATTTGGGGGTGTTAAACAGTACTAACCACTTAGCATAATTTCCATTATGTACCTGAGCAGCAGTAACTTCTAAGAATCCATGAAATCTTTTAAGACCCAACAATCCTCCCTTAAACTTGATGTTCATCTTCTGAATCTTTAAGTTTCTTCTTTAAAAGTCTTCATCACACTTCAGGAAGATGCATTCAAACCTTTCATTTTCCTTTTCGCTGCTTTACCATAAGCTTCAGCAGTTGATTACACATCTCAGTTTGATGATCAGTTTGAAGTTTCTTGTTGAGCATATTGGTGATGGTAATTGGTGTAAGGGGGTATCTTCTTTCAACCAACATAAAAATGTAAAGATTATCAAATCTTACAAAGTGAACTCCAGATGAATCAATCAACTTCCAAGTAGTCACCCTGTATCCTTGCAACATTCTCCATACATCACTTTTTATGTCTGGTTCAAACATAACTCTCAAATCTCCATACAATACTCTTTCAAATTCATCTTCAGGCCTTGTATCACCATACTTTGCCTTCACTATCCTCCAAAGAGCTTCCAAGTCTTCTCTATCTATTCCTTGTAGCATCCTTATCATTGAAGAGTATCTTTTAGAACTTCCATCTGCTCTTATCAACTCATAGTGTACTAACATCCCCTCTTTATGAAGTTTATAATCAATAATCACTGGTAATTTGGTAGCAAGTGGTATAGCATCAATTGCTATATCTTCATCCTTTTTAATTACCAAAAGCTTCTTTAGCTCAACTTCATCATCTTCTTCAACTTCCTCTGACTCTTTTTCTTCCTCTACTTTTAGTTTCTTTGAGGATTCTTTCTGATGTCTTACTTTCCCTGCTATTTTTCTTTCCAAGGCATCTCCTTCAGCTACCATTTAGCTGTTCCTCTTTACCTTCTTCCTTCTTTCTTTTACTTCCTTACCTTAGAACCCAATAGCTACAAAGTGTATTTACTCTTCATTTCTTATCAAACAACTTCTGAAATTTCATCAAAACTCTTTCCTTTTAGTTGTTTGTATGTATATCCACCCATGTGCTTAAGATAAGTAGACATTTGAGTTCTCTTTTGTGCCTTGGTAGGAGGTCTGTTTCTCTTTTCTTGTGCTCTAAGTGCAGCAAAATGCTTTCTTCTTTTCTCCATCAGTTCCATAAACAGTTTTGCTTTTTCCTCATCTGTCAATTCCTCTCTTTCCTTTAATTGGAGTCTCTCAACCAGCAATCTATCAGCCTCGATCAAAGCTTGTTTATTTTCCCATGACTCAATCAATGATATGTTGGCTTCTTCTTCTTGTTTCCTTGCCAGCTTTTGCTCTTCTAATAATTCAGCATCCAACTTAGCTTGAATATCTCTTGCAATTTGTTCATCAAGAGCAATTTGATCTTTTCTCTTCAAAGGAACTTTAGGCTCAATCATAATACCTTTTCCTTTATCTTTAGAACTTGAAGGTTTTATCTCTTGTGGAACTCTGAACTCACTTGGCTCCTGAACAACCACCCCTTTATCCTTGGGCTGTAGTTTTGTTTAGTTAGTAGCAGCAGTAGTAACAACTTTAGGCTTAGTTGCTTTAATCTGTATAAGTGTCTGAGCCAAAGTGATTTCCTCATTTGTTGTAGAAACAACACTATCATCACCAGCAGTAGTAACTGCTTCACCAGCAGTACTATCATCAAGCTTCTTAGTACTCTGTTCATCTTTCCTACCAACCTTAGCTTCCACAGGTATCTCAACAACATCCAAAACTCCAGTATCAAATCTCAAATCATGATCCTGTCTCTCTTGAGTTTCATCAACTAAAGAAACATCAACATCAGCATCAATATCTTCAATACTCCTCCCCTGTTTGGATGCATCTTTAGGAGCACTCTCCTGATCTTTAGAGGACTCAACTCTCCTAGTCATACCAACCTTCCTGAGTCTCTTCAAACCTGTAGGTCTTGACATTTTCTTCCTTTCCAACCTCTGGATCCTCTTTTTCAAAGCAGCAATCTCCTGTGCTTGAGCATCCTTTGCTTTTTGTAAATCAAGAACCTGTGTTTGCAATTTGGTACATAAAGCCATCAAATCAGTTAGTTGCATGCTATCCTCACCACTAGGTTGTGGATCATTGGAAGGTGTGGGTACACTTTCCTCATGCTCTGCCTCATCTTGAGGAACCTCTGCCTCCTGTCTCTGAGCCTTCTTCGATGGTTGTTTCTTCTTGGGTTGGGAAGATGAAGATGGTTGATCAATAATGGGTGTTTGAGTGGAATCAGTTTGATGATCTGAATCCTCACCCACTTCTTCAGTAGCTTGAACCATCATAGTATCAAATAAGGGTGTTATTCTCCCAGAGAAATCCTTTCCAGCTCTCTTCATATTGGCAAAAACTTTCTTTGTGTGAAAGGGATTAACAAAAATCTTCTTGTGAGTTGACATATTACCAAGTTGGTGATTAATGAAAACTTGTAGAAAACGTGGATACATCAAGAATTTGACTCCTCCATCTAAGTGTTTCACCATTGCATCAAAGATGTATTTAGACAGATTAAACTTCTGATTTGTTGCCAAACATATGATCAAAGAAGCCATAGAACTACTGAACTCATTCCATGCAGTGGATTTAGCACTTAAGCATTGAGTAATAGTATGAATGAAATACTTCCACTGTGGAGAGAAAAAGGCTTTATAAAAAGTAAGCTTTTGAGAAGGCTTTTCATACCCCATACGTGCCAGTTCTTCAAAAATAGTAGCAGTTGGAAGACAATCAGTACCTTCTGCATCATCCAAGTGAAGATCTCTCCTAATGCTTGACTCCGTAACAATAACCCTCTTCTTATCAACTAGGGCTTGTAACTGTCGCACTCCATTAACCGTCTGAACCTTGGCAGTTGCCCAAAATTGTTCAATACAAGATGTGTAGATAACTGGATTGACTGTTAAAGCATAATGAACAGAACTTGCTTTCAGGAAATCAATTATCTCAGCAAACCCATTACTTTCTTTAGGTTTTTCCAAGAACACAAGGTGGAAACGTGCGAGGTCAAGCGTTATTCGTCCGTCATACCGTACACAACCCAGGGCTCGGAATGTCGTAAACATCAAAAATGGTACGTTCTTATTGAATAATCGTTATGTTACAATACTGTTTGATTTGAGAGCGGATAAAAGTTTTGTGGATGTTAGATTTAGCCATTTACTAGATATTAAACCAGCCAAAATTAAATACTAGTTACGAAGTCGAACTAGCCGACGGAAAGTGGTATGCCACCCAACACTGTTTCTAAAGGGTTGTACTCTAAATTTCCTTGACCGTGTTTATTTGGCATTGTATTTTTACCAATAGAGTTGGGTACATTCGTGTAATAATTGGACATGGATTTGGTTGTTAGAAAGTGATGCCGTCATCGTGTGTGGTTAGAAGGAGGTACATGGTGCCTTACAAGATCAAGACGTTAGTTGTTATGGGGTGATAGTGTGGTGCATCACGGATTTAAAAGTGATACTCCTGCATCAAAGCAAGAGAAATACATAGAAAGGGATCCAGTTGTT
This sequence comes from Tanacetum coccineum, assembly GCA_026074375.1. NCBI lineage: Eukaryota > Viridiplantae > Streptophyta > Magnoliopsida > Asterales > Asteraceae > Tanacetum > Tanacetum coccineum. The sequence goes on along the minus strand of BQNB010106522.1, from coordinate 7,660 downwards.
CTTAGCTCAAGTTGCACAGAGAAGAACCGTCAAAGAAACAGTTGCCAAGTCGTTGCCTTAGTGTTCGTAACTTTCCTGAGGTGTTTCTGTTGATTTGCCAGGACTCCCACCACACTCGACCAGTTGAATTTAGAATTGAGCATGTGCCCGGGTGCGCACATGTCGCGCGTGCAACATCACCGTTTGGGGCACGTCTGAAATTGAAAAGAATTACAGGACCAATTAATGGGAATTACTAGAGAAAGGGTTTAATTCGCCTGAGCTCTTCCACCTTGGGGTGCTCCTGTGTTGTTTCGTTTTTAAGAAAAAAGGAAGGATCTTCCGTATGCGCATTCGATTTTCGCGAGCATAACAAGTTGACAGTCAAGTAACGTGAGTGTATCCACTCCCGAGAGATTGACGACTTGGTTTGATCAACTTCAAACGGTTCTAACGTTTTACTACAAATATTGATTTAGTCGGTCTGGTTATCACCAACTCCGAATTAGGAAGAAGATATCCCCATTTACGCTTTTTTTCGGACTAGATACGGTCACTATGAATTTCAGTAATGCCGTTTTGGTTTAACCAACGCTCTTGTCGGTATTCATGGATCTAATGAATTCGAGTGTGCAAGCCATTACCTCGATAAATTTGTGATCGTTTTTCTTTGATGACATTACTTATCTACTCCAAGAATAAGAAGGAGCAGAAGACATTGAAGGACCATTTTGGAGTTACTCAAGAAAGAGCAATTGTACGCCAAATTCTCGAAGTACGATTTCTGGCTTGAGTCAGTACAATTTCTCGGTCACGTGATCAACAAGAAAGGTGTTTACGTAGATCCTGCAAAGGTTGAGGCTATCCAAAATTGGCCTGCACCGACAACACCGACAAAAGTAAGACAATTTTTGGGTTTAGCCGGATATTACCGAAGATTCATCGAGGGTTTTTTGTTAATTTCCAAGCCTCTGACTAAATTGACCCAGAAGAACACAAAGTATGAATGAGGTACGGAAGAAGATGAAGTGTTCCAGACCTTGAAGCAGAAGTTATGCTCAGCTCCTATCTGCTTTGACCTGAGGGAAATGGAACTTGTTGTATACTGCGATACGTCGCACAAGGGTTATGAGCTGTTCCTGATGCAGAGGGAAAAAGGTTGGATAGTGGTATGCCTCTCAAACCAACTGAGATGCATGAGGAAAAACTACACCAAACCCATGACTTAGAACTAGGTGCTAGTAGTGTTTGCACTTTAGACTCTGGAGACATTATTTTGTATGACCCCCCCCCCCCCCCCCCCCCCCGGGATACTAAGTGTACCGTTGTACACAGATATAAGGTCTACAGTTACATGCTGGATCAATAGGAACTCAACATGATGGACAGACGGCGATGGATTGAACTTTTGAGTGACTCATGATTGTGAAATCCATTACCATCCTTGCGGTAGGCAACGTAAGTGGCCATTACGGACCCTGAGTCAAAAGGACAAGAGAACCAAATAAGGGTTAGATCTTTGGTAATGATGGTACACCAATTACCTGAGTGATTACTAATGCTTAGACTGAGGCGATAAAAGAGGGAAAAACGTGCAAGTTTGAAAATCTTGGAAGGGGTCGGGGCTGATCAAGTCCGATATTTAAGACCGCTCTGATGGACATCCAATGTTTTCTTTGAAGGGCGAATTTGGTTACCGTTGTTTGGGGGATTACGGGATTTGATCATGCATGAATCACACAAATCTAAATATTCCATTTCACCCGAGGTCAGAAAGATGTACCAGACTTAAAGAAGCTCTTATATTGGCGGCCAAACTTGAAGCTGAGATCGACACCTATGTCAGTAAATGTTGACCTGGCCAATGGTAAAAGTGAGCACCAAAAGCCATCCGTCTACTCCAACAAACCTGAAATCCCTGAGTGGAAGTGGGGACAAATAAACCATGGGATTTTGTCTCCAAGACATTCCAAGAACGCCAAGTGGTTATGACTCCATCTGGGTTATTGTTGATCGATTAAGCAAATCTGCTCATTTATTGCCGATGAAGAAGACTGACAGCATAGAAAAACTCGCCCAATTATACTAAAAGGAAATTATATGTAAGCATGGCATACCTACGTCAATTATCTCCGATAGAGACAGGCTTGTTTACATCAAAGATTTTGGGAAATCACTGCAAGAAGCGGATGGGAACCAACTAGAGATAAGAACGTTCTTACACCAGAGACAGATGGATTAAAGCCCGATTGAGAGAACTATACAAGAAGTGTGGAGGCATGTTACGAGCATGCGTAATTGATTTTGGTAGTAGCTGGGATCGACACTTACCATTGGTCGAATTCTCCTACAATAACAGTTATCATGCGAGCATCAAGGCTGCGCCATTTGAAGCTTTATATGGGCGAAAGTGTTGGATCGCCCACTTTGCTAGAGGGAAGTTGGAGATAGCCACTCATGGCCCGAATTGTCGTGAGACACAGAAAGATTGTTCAAATCAAGAATTGGTTGATAACTGCTAGAAGCCGTCAGAAAAGTATGCGGATGTTGACGCAAACCGATGTATTTCAAGTGGGTGATTATGGTCATGTAAGGTCATCGCCTTGGAAAGGGCGTTATTCGCTTTGGAAACAGGTTAATGTGGTAAGTTGAGTCCACGATAAATTGGGCCATTTCAACAATCATAGAAAGAATTGGTTCCCGGTGGCATTACAGCTGGAGCTTCCTGATAACAACTCCGTGGAATTTATAAACACCCTTTATGTTTTGAATCTCAAGAAATGTGTGGCGGATGAAAAACTTGGTTATCCCACTTGAAGTGATCCAACTTGACAGACAAATTGACAATTTAATGAAGAACCAGTAGAAATCACTGTGACCGGACGTGAAGCAACTCAAGCAAAGTAGAATTCCTTTGTCAAAGTTTGATCGGAATTCAAGCGAGGTCCGAAATATACTTGGGATGCGGAGAAGATTTCTTCAAAAGAAATTACCCTCATCTTTTCTTGAGTAATCAGAAGACAAGAAAGAGGAATCGAGCACCGGGACGGTGCTCTCATAAGGAGGGGAGGATGTAACATTCTGTATTTAAGGTCACTATTTATTCGAGGCTTAAACTTCTATTTTTTATTTTTAAGCATAGTCATTATTTTAGTTTACCCGATTTTTGTAGAATTTCTCGTCTTAGCTTTTAAGTGAGCCGTAATGGGAATCTATTCCGTCTTCGTGCCTGAGTGGTTTAAGATTCTCATAATACTCCCTGAATGATTATAATGTTACATCTTGTTATTTTCGTTTGTGTTTCGCGTTTACCTATTTTTTCTTGCTTAAAACTCGCGTTTTACCTTAAACCTTACCTTTATTTAACAAATACTTACTCTACATTTTAATTAAATCTTACAACAGAAAAAAAAAATATATTATATTTATTTCTCATAATAATAGGCCTTTATGGACGGTTATCTACACAATCACACACAACACTTTCACCACTTTTTTACTTTTCTAATTAAACCATCATTTTTTTCACGTTTCCATACATGGCAAAAACCCTTCACATTCATCCTAGTTACAAAATCTCAAAATTCTCTTTCCTTCTTCTCCTTCTTTCTGCCGAATCTACCACCACCACCATAATCTTACAAAAAATTTCTTCTTTTTATCATCTTAACATCATCCTAGAGTTGCTTGCAAAGTTTGTAAACTTTCTTGATATTTTAAAGGAAATTCTTAAAGTTTTTAATAGAAGATTGTAATCAAGGACTAGGTTTGGATTTCTTGAGTCTTGCTTATTTAGGGTTGTATTGACTTGTGAGTCAAGATTGTGGGTGTTGATAGTAGGTCTTACTCAGCCCCAAAACAAGAAGAGAATTTGTTGTTTTGATTTTCTTGTTTAAATATTTTCTTGTAAGGTTATTTCTTATATTTAATTTTTCCTTTAATTTTTAATCCATGAATAATGGATGTTTGATTCTGGTATTTATATTGGGATGTTTGTATCAGTTAGTAAAAAACGTGTCATAGAAAGGAAATATTTGGCTTGGAGCATATGATTAAATTCATGTCTGGAAATATTTATGTCTGGCCTCAATAGGATAGTGGATTCCTAACCAAACTCCTTGGGATGAGGGAGATATGGTCAAAATAAGAAAATAGGTCAAATCTGGACCTGATGATTAGAAACGACGTTAAACGCTAAGTTTTTGTCAATAAATGGATTAGATTTAAAATTGGGTCAGGTTGGTAGACATCTTAAGGAAGATATGATTTTGGCCTCGCCTTCATTTATATCTTGGTTTTGGAATTATGGCTTTTCTGTTAAAAAGGTAAAATGTTTGGGAATACTTTTGTTTGGGTAATCAGGGGGTAAAACAGTCTTATCACATAGTTATGAAACTTTATAGATTATAGTGTCTTACATTGTTTGAAAACTAGACACAAAGAGCTTTCCAGGTGTGAAAGCTCACATTTGAACATTTATGAGCTTGTAAGATATGAGTCCATGAAGTAGAGTTTAAATATCGAAAAGTGAGTTTTACGTCTTTGTCTATAAAATTTAAACAGAGTATAGTATCACTTTAATTAAAATAAGAATTAAAAGCCGAAACTTAGTAGGTGTTCATTTACCTATTAGACCAGATTTCATTTGTCATTTGAGATTAATAAGATTTGTGGGATGTTATTGTGGAACGTCATGCTTATCTCGGTAACCCCACATCTCATGTGCACTTGTTTAATTTTTACGTATTGTTTCTTTTCTACGTCAATAAGTCGCGTACTGTCTTTTGGCAGGTTGCTTAGTAGGAGTTCTTCCGATAGTTAGAGACCTCATCCTCAACTTCTAATCTATTTGTCTCTTGGTGGAGTTATTTGCTCGCCGTTCTTATCTTATAAATGTTTTTATAATCCGCAAGGGCTGATAACATGCTAGTTTTATAAACTTACACAAGTGATTTTCGGAATGCTGTCCCGATGGTGATCTAATTGCATAAGTACCTAATTTGCAAAAAGGCCCCCTAATTTCATGCATTGTTAATTACATATGATGGGTGAGCGGCTAGTACATTAAAGTAGATCTATTGGGCACCGCACTACCGTTCTGGGGGGGTTTGTGTCATCCATGCTGGATCCATCCCTAATAGGACATTTTGTATTGAGAATTTCTTTGGGTATATTGCAATATCTACCTAGTTGTGGGCAATTGACTTTCTTATTTATAATTTGTTTGTTAACGTTTCATGTGGCATGAGCTTAATGCTTAGTGATTATAAATTGTTTTGATCCACAATGTTTTCGATGATTAAAAACTACCTTTTTGTGTCACTCTTTATTTCATATAAACTCTATGGATTACTCATAGTTTTTCATTTGACTTTTTAGCATGTTTTATCTCGGTACTCTGGGCGTTGATAGCTGGTGTGTGCGAATGGAGTTTAGCGCGAAATGTTTTGACTAAACTTGTTTTGGTTCCATTCATAAAAAACACTTTGTGTTATGATTTTAAAACTTATGTTATGATGTTGTATGGTGACGATCTTGTGGATAAATTTTCGACTCTGATCTTACATGAATGGGACAATGTTATGTTTTAAACGTCTCTTTTGAGTCTTTCTTTATATTCTTATGTTGTTGTGCTATGAATTAACACCCAAACTGTTGGTTCGGTCTGCGTTAATGAATTTAGGTGGGGTGTGAATGGGTTATATGGCTTACTCTCAAGAATGTAGTTTGCACATTCTTTTTTCTTTTTGTAGAGTTCATTTTGACGCACTCGTGCAATGGAGCATTCGTAAGAAATCTTATTGTCGTCTATACACTTGTTGTATATGCATATTTGTCTACGGACAAAAAGCTATTATTGTTACTAATTTTTTGTTTTGTAGAGATCATACCTTGACGCCTCGAGCGAAGGGGGATCTTCTTATCATGCACTTCAATAGGCAAGCATTTCAATAAGTACTTTCGCTTATAAATATATGCTAAACCAAACGGTCCTTATTCTAGTTTAAAATCATGCCAAATTTTCCTAACAAAGTTAATAAAATTCCATCAAGCATAAATATTCAAGTTTACAACCTATTATCAAATATTTGAAGCTCACAACCATAAGAAAAACAAAGCTTTAAACCAAAGTAGTACCGAATTGTTTTTACCAAACACAAGTTTAATGAAGAAGATGATTTAGATTAGTAAATCGATTGCACTAACAATGACGTGAAAGATATGTGTCAATGGAAACAAATAAGCATGAGATCCAAAGATGTTGTTAGCGCAAATATTACTACATTTAATCTACACATTCTCATTTGCTTTGTTGATGACAAACATGTTACTTGTAATACATAACGTAAAATGTACAAGTTACTCGTAATCATAATTTTTCTCAACATACACTCAACATCTCTTGACGTCCAGAATCCTCGTATGTTACAACACAGGTCCATACATGTTTTTTATATGGCATTATGATCAAATCTTTTTTTTGGTAAAAGGGACGATACCCCGGCAAATATATTAAAATAAAACCAACTTACAAAAGAGCACTATATAGACAAACCCATATAAGCAAGTCAAATGATCTACCCAAAACATGCTTTGGGTATATACAAAGCATAGAAATAATTCTATAGGTATCAATCATAAAATTACATAAGATCATAAAACTATTATAATAACTAAAAAAGAAACTCATATACTTCTTGTTTCGGCCAAAAAAATTCTCTACAAAAAGGCCCATCTTCGAATTAGCACTAGTCTTCAAAAAAGATATGATCAAATCCTTAACAAACCATTGTAAATGTTTATCCAAATTTACTTGCACTTTGAAAAATTTTAAGAAGTAACTGGCACACTTTTATAAAGATTAATATACTTTAATTTTTACATTTATTAAAATCATTTTAAATATATTTAAAAAGAAGTTGACCTTTTGATATGTCACTTCAAGTATCTTGTAAATCTATACAATATATTTTGAAGATTTACATTGGATTTTGCAATATTTAGAAGATATCCATCACAAAATCTATCCAAAATCCAGATTTAGGTGTGCAGTAAGCCGGTACCCTTTTGGAAGGGTATCGCTCAAACCAGGGAATATTAACTATTTTTGCCTATAAATAGCAAGCTAAATCTCACCATTTTCTCATCACTTTCACACACATTTTCTCTGCATTTTTCATTCATTTAGATTTGTAGCAATGTATCTATAAATCCCCATGATCATAATGCTTCTAACTCTCATTCTTGTTCTAAGCATACACCCGAAATGATCCTCTAAAGCAAGGTTCGATATCTTGCCATCTACATCCACCAAAGCAAGCCTTAGAGATCTTGCCATTTTCATTCACCACAAAGCGTATACATATGAAGATCTACAAGATTAGAGATCTCATCATCTTTATCCATTTAAAGGCTTCCCATCAATGAAAGTTCATTTAGATTAGTCATTCATATCCATTATATACATGGTCTTGGATCATCATTGTAATCACATTTGTAACATTATCTTGTATCACCAACTAGATTAGATGGTTTATGTGTGTGTGCCATAAAACACAAGGTTTGTTATGTTGGGCCATAAAACATAACGGGTTTGGGTTGGTTCTACCCGGTGTGTAAGAACCCGGTATTTAGCTTTGTACCGGATAAAGTGTAAGTGACGTTGTGTAAGATTTTCTCC
>BQNB010106521.1:0-12884 GCA_026074375.1 Tanacetum coccineum | reverse complement strand
CTTCACCTTAAATCTCCAACTGACTAATAAGTTTTTGCAACCTATCAAAAGTTTGATCCATTATTTCTGAACTTGATCCTTTAAAGTTCTTATATTGTTGCTTGAGTAGAGTTTTTTGAACTTTCTTGGATTCCTTGTTTCCTTTATACCTCTTCTCTAAGGATTCCATGAGAAATTTTGCATCTTTATATGAATGGAACTTCAGTTGATCCTTATTTGGGAGTGCTATCAACAGAGTTCCTTTAGCTTTCATCTCATTCCTCCTGTCTTGCTTTTCTTCTGCAGAATTGGGTTCATATTCCTTCTCAACTTCTCTAACGGTTCTCTTTAGCACTTTGTTACCATTCAGAATTACTTCCCAAAGGGAGTAATCAGTCATGAGAAAGTATTATTCTATCCTCATTAACCAGAGATCATATTCCCATGGGTTGAGGATAGGAAGTCTTGCAGTCAGAGTTGTAGAAGTAGTTCCTGCCTCTATCTTCTTACTGAGAAATAGATCTAGTATATATTGTTTGTTTCTTCTTATTCAAAGCTTCACAACAAGCTCTGATACCACTTGTTGATCCCAATGAACAGATCTTAAACTCCTTAGCTTAATGTAAGGTTTAGTTGTATTGAATAGATCCAAGATAACTATGGTAGAAGCTAAGATTAAGAATATCAAAAACTATGCAGAATCTAGTTTGTAATACTAAGAAGAACAATAAACAGTAAAACAATCAAAGACAAACAGTTTATCAAACTTTCAGCCTCAATATATTAAATACGAATACTCAAAAGTATTAGGGTTACAAAAACCTTAAAGCTATGATAATGACTCATTTTGGTACATTGAATTCTATACCCTAGGACCTCCTTTTATATACCAAGGAGTCCTACAAGGCTTACAATACTTTCCTAAGTTATCATGATCTTTTAAACAAATAACTTATACATATCTTTTACAAAAATAACTCAATACTTATCTTTGTAAGTATTCTTGTTCTCCAATCCTTTCTCTTGTCTTTATCCATTTGACAGTAGAAACCTTTCCAAGTAGTTGTAATCTTTCAGCAGTTTCAACCAGCAGCATTAACTTTTGAACTAGCAGCACTAACTGAGCACAAGCAGTAGTAAGTACTTAGAATATTTTCTTCATTCTTCATCAGCAGTACTAAGTTACACTAGCAGTACTAACTTTATGCTAGCAGTTGTAACTTTACTCTAGCAGTATTGACATATACTAGCAGTACTAACTTTTGTACTAACAGTACTAATATACACTAACAGTAGTAACTTTATACTACCAGTACTAACTACTTAGCATAATTTTCATTAGTATCACCAATAGTACAAAGTATACTTGAGCAGTATTAACTTTAAGAATCATCTTGAAGTCTTTAAATCCCAACAGTAGTGTTATTGCTAAGAAAACCAATGTGATTTCAATTCTTGATTCTAAAGAAACTTTAATGCTTGTGGAAGATAGTCGATCCAAAATGCTTTTAAAACAAAGTGATCCAATGGTATTAGAAAAGTAAGTTAACTTTAAATCAATTAATTATGCTAAGTTAAATCGATTATCTGAAGATTTTGGTAAACGTTTTATCCCACAACAAGAACTGTCTGATGAACAAGCTTTCTGGTTACAAACTTCACACCCTAATACTAACCAATTTGCTTTTTTACCTGTCAAAATTGAGGCTTCTCGATAACTTCCTATGGTAAGCCTGGTTAATACAAGCCTTAAAAATCTTAAATACCATCTTGGCCAATTTGACAATGTGGTGAAAAAGCGAATTACACCTGATGCTTTAACAGAAGAGGAATGGGGGTTTAAACTCACTAAAGCTGTTTTTCTAAAAGAAATAATTCCATTTTTAAAGAACTTAAAAGACATATTTAATGTTTTTGATAAAGATCTTTTAAATGAGATAACAAACATACAAATTATCCCATCCTTCCATCGTTACAAGCTTGTAGTCAACAAGCACTGGTAGGCGTAGTAGCTAGAGGATACATCAATTTGCTAACTTATCACTTTAACTAATCTCAATATGCGTTTTATCTCTGCCTCCTCTTGATCATGTATCACCAGTTTGCGGTGTAGCCTGGTGTCGTAGTCAATTCATCCACCTGCTCTTTAGAACTACCTTTCTTCTATTCTCTTCACCTTTGACGTTCATTCTTCAAACTTCTCCCTAACTTCTTCACGTATTCTACTTCCTCTTCTCATGATTGGAGTGCATTTGATCCTTACTTTGCCTTCCACCAACTTTACATTCATATCAACAAAAGTGTTTACCCTTTTCATCTCTTTATCAAACATTTTCTGGATCTCATCATAACTTTTGCTCTTCATCCTTTTTTTTTTTTGTAATTATGTTGTATCCACATGTGCTTTAATAGGTAGACATTGTATTTCTCTTTTGTGCCTATGGTTGGTGGCTTTTCCTTTTCCTCTTGGAGCCTTAATGATGCAAATGTTTCTCTTCTCTTCTCCAAGAGTTCTACAAACAATTTTGGACCTTTCCTTCAATACTCAACTGTCTTTTCTTCTGTTTACATTTGGTAGAACCAATGAAAGTCACATCCTTCATAGCTTGTGTGTTTATCCTATGATTCAATAAAGCTATATTGGCTTTTTCATCCTTTAGTCTGAAATCCTCTCTCTTCTTTCAATGCAACTTGTAGTTGAGCTGCAGATTCTTAGCAACTTCTTCATCCATGTGCAATTTGATCTTTCCTTCTTCAATGACACTTCAGGCTCTCCCAGTATTCCCTTGGCCTTGTCTTTTATCCTGTGAAGTTTGTGATGCTTGGAAAGATGATGATGTGTTTTAGAATTCACTTGGCTCTTTGAACTACAAACCCTCTAGCCTTGGTCTTGAGTGTAATTGTTTAGCAAGCCGATTAACAGCTTTGGGGTTTTAGCTACTTTGATTTCTAGCAGAGTTAAGCCAGATCAACCATCATAGTTGTTGTTGAAGCAATTGACATAGTAACTCAACATTAACAATAGTAAACCACTTCACCAGCATAGTACTGTAACAGCAGCACTAACTTCCTTTCACCAATAAGCTTTTTCCGGCTCTCCCAACACACCTGTATCACACATCAGTGTCATCATTCATTCTCTTAAGTCTCATTCCACCAGAGTCACTTTACATCACCTCAATAATCTCAATTCCCCCCTATTTGGATGCATCCTCCTGAGCACCCAAACTGGCATCATTAGAGGATTCTACCCTGCTAGCTGATCCAACCTTCCTTAATCTCTTGAACCCTGGTGTTCTTGACTTCCTTCTCTTTTCTAAACTCTTTACTCTTCTCTTCAAGCTCTCAATCTCTAAAGCTTGATTAGATTTTGTAGTCTCCAGTGCAAGAACTCTTGACTGTAATTGGGTACAAAGATTCATCAATTCAATAAGTTTCATTCTATCCTCACCACTTTGAGGTAGATCACAAGAAAGGGTAGATACATGAGCTCAGCTGAGATCTCTCATAACATCTATAGGACACCTATCTTTCCTTTGTTTTCTCCTTGACTTCTTCTTTTGAGGTTTGGATGATGATGGTTGAGAAATAATAGGTGTTTGTTAAGAATCAATAGGAATAGCTGAATCTGCACCCTCTTCTTAATTAGCTTGAACCATCATTATTGCAAACAGGGGTGTTACTCTCCCCGAAAAATCTTTTCCTTCTCTCTTCATGTTGGCAAAGATTTTCTTTATATGTGAGGGGTTAACATAAGTCTTCTTGTGATGTGACATATCACCAAGCTGTTGATTAATAAACACTTGTACAAATCGTGGATACATTAGAAATTTAACCCCTCCCTCTACGTGCTTTACCATAGCATCAAAAATATACTTGGACAGGTTAAATTTTGGTTTGTGGCAAGCATATGATTACAGACGCCATAGTGCTACCGAATTCGTTCCATGCAGTGGTCTTAGCACTAAGGCATTGTGTAATGGTATGAATCAAAAACTTCCATTGTAGAGAAAAGAAAGCTTTATAGAATGTAAGTTTTAGAGAAGGTATTCATACCCATCCTCGCCAGTTTCTTCAAAGATAGTAGGATTTTCGCAAACAATCAGTACTCACCTGCGAGCTTCTAAGTGGTAGATCACCTTCTAATAACTTGTCTTGTGGATGATCACCTTCTTCTTATCAACTAGGGCTTGTAACTGACGTTCTCCATTAACCGTCTTTACCTTTGCTGTTGCCCAGAACTATTCAATGCAAGATGTATAGATAGTAGGATTGACCGTTAATGCATATTGGACAGAACTTGCATTTGGAAAATGAATAATTTCCTCAAACACATTACTTTCTTCAGGTTTCTTCAAGAACGCAACCAAATTATGAGTGTTAGCAAACTTTGGGGTCGACATTATGATGGTTTTAATGATGAAAGATGAAATTGAGTAGGGTTTATGATTAGAGAGTAGATAAGTAAAAAAATCATCTAATGAGTGAATGAAACCCTTAAATACAAAGTATTTATGAAATCACCCTCAACAGCATTAACTTGAACTGGCAGCATTAAGTTAAGCCTAACAGTATTAACTAACCCAGCAATATAAAGTTATGCCTAGCCGTATTAACTTATGCCTAACAGCAGTAAGTGTATGCCTAGCAGCTTAAACTAATACGGACAACAGGAAATTAAGCCTAACAGTATTAATGATAAGCTTAGCAGCATTAAGTTTTAAGATGAGCATCATTAACTTTAACACATCAGCATTGATAAGTGTAGAATACATCAATCTCTTTATGCTAAAAAGGCCCTTTCAACCCAAAACAGAACAAAAAATGGCAAAAATGTGCTTGTAGTATCTGAGTTTTATGTTGCAGGTATGGATATGTCAAAATACACCAGAAATCAGTCAAAACGAACACGAGAACGGATAGTGATCAAAAGAAGCAACAAGAATTCCAACACGAAGCCATGAGAGATCATGGTGCCTCAGCCTTCCTACAGTCTACTGCAGCTAAACACTGTCAACCAAACCAAACTCATCACGATCAACCATTGTTTTATAAACAAAAGGACTGTTTTTGCAATTAGTGAAAGTTATTTATAAGCCTAAAAAAAAGTGCTTGCCAAACACAAGGGCCGAAAATGCAATAGCCTCAAAGATGCAAAAGAGGCGCGGGTCAAAGAGCGGGTCAAACCACCCACTTTCCCCCATTCAGCCAATAAGAATCAAACCCCCAACCCGACCTAACCCGGCCCCACTTATAACGTTTTAACATTTACTGTGCACTCATTTACCCCAAATTCGATCAACACTCACTCACACACACACGAACACACAAAACCAACAAACACCAAGAACCCTAGTTTCTTAACCATTCACCCACAAAACCCAAATTAAGCATAGGGTTAAAATGACCCCTCACACTCCTTAACACCATACCATCCACTATCAACCCATGCCCTAACCCCAATCCTCACCCTGGCAAACCTAACGATCTCATTGGGTATTGACGGTGTGAGTGTTTACACTCACATAACTAACCACACCAAGCCACGTCAACGATCTTTAAAAAAAAAAAAAAAAAAAAAAAAAAAAAAAAAAAAAAAAAAACGGATCGTTGTACGTGGCTTGGTTTTAAGTTATGTGAGTGTAAACACACACACACGTCAAATCACCCAATGAGATCGTTAATTATGCCAGTTGGAGTGGGTTAGGGCAGGGTTGATAGTGATGGATGGGTAAGGAAGTTGGGGGGTCATTAACCCTATGGTTAATTTGGGTGTGGGTGAATGGTTAAGAAACTAGGGTTCTTGGTGTGTTCGTGTGTGTTCATGTGTGTGTGAGTGAGTGTTGATCGAATTTGGGGTAAATGAGTGCACAGTAAATGTTAAAACGTTTATAAGTGTAGGGTAGTGGTCCCAGGTGCCAAGATACTATATTGGGGGGTGTAGATGCTCAAACTAGGTTTGAGACTACATCTAAATAGTTTAATGACCCACCTCTCTCAAGAGTTCACACACTTGGAACTGGATAGGACAGCATGAAACTAATGGAATTGATGGAATTTTGTACCAAACTGTCTGAAAGGGCTCTTGATTTGTGATATAAAAACAGATAGAGTGAATTAGTGAGAAAAAGAAATGAGAGATATAGTGAGCTGAAAAATAAAAAGAGAGTTGTGCGATATAAAAACAAACAGAGTGAATTGGTGAGAAAAAGAAATAAGAGATATAGTGAGCTGAAAAATAGAAAGAGAGTTGTGCGATATAAAAACAGATAGAGTGAATTGGTGATAAAAAGAAATGAGAGATATTGAGAGATTAAAAATAGAAAGAGAGCTTGTGAGAATCAAAATTGATGAAGGAAATGCTTTTTGGAAAGAAATTAGGGTTAATACTGGTGTCTTAAAGTTAATGTTGCTCAGCTTAAACTTAATGCTGCTAAGCTTAAGTTAATGCTGTTAGGCTTAATTTACTGTTGCCCGTATTAGTTTATGCTGCTAGGCATACACTTACTGCTGTTAGGCATAAGTTAATGCTGCCAGGCATAACTTGCTACTGCTGGGTTAGTTAATACTGTTAGGCTTAACTTAATGCTGCCAGTTCAAGTTAATGTTGTTGAGGGTGAGTTCATAAATACTTCGATTAAGGGTTTCAATCACTCATTCGTTCGATTTTACACCTTGTTATCCTCTCTAATCATAAACCCTAACTCAATTTCATCTTTAATCATCAAAACCCATCACAATGTCGACCCCAAAGTTTGCTGAAACTCACAATTTGGTTGCGTTTTTGGAGAAACCCAAAGAAAGTAATGGGTTTGAGGAAATTATTGATTTTCTAAATGCAAGTTCTGTCCAATATGCGTTAACGGTCAATCCAACCATTTATACTACCTGTATTGAACAGTTCTGGACATCTGCTAAGGTCAAAACAGTTAATGGGGAACGACAGATACAAGCCCTAGTAGACAAGAAAAAGGTAATCATCTCTGAGACAAGTATAAGAAGTGATCTTAAGTTGGATGATGCTGATGGAACAGATTGTCTACCCACTGCTACCATTTTTGCAGAATTGGAAAGAATGGGGTATGAAAATCTTACTCAAAAGCTTACATTCTATAAAGCTTATTTCTCATCCCAATGGAAATTTCTCATCCATACCATACTGCAATGCCTTAGTGCTAAGACTACATCCTGGAATGAATTTAGTAGCACTATGGCATCTGCAATCATATGCCTTGCCACAAACCAAAAATTCAACCTTTCCAAGTACATTTTTGACAATATGGTGAAGAACTTGGATGGTGGGATAAAATTTCTCATGTACCCAAGATTTGTGCAAGTCTTCCTGGACAAACAAGTAGAGGGAATGTCCAAGCACAAAGGGGTTTATGTTACACCTTCCCACACCAAGAAGGTGTTTGCTAACATGAAGAGACCATGCAAGGGTTTTTCTGGAAGAGTTACACCACTATTCTCCACAATGATGGTTCAAGCTACAGAAGACATGGGTGCAGATTCAGCTACTCCTACTGATTCCTATTCCACACCCATTATTTCTCAACCATCATCATCTAAACCTTAAAAGAATAAGTCAAAGAGGAAACAGAGGAAAGACATTAGTCCTACAGAGCCTGTCATTGATGAGGCTCATGTATCTACCCCTTCCTATGATCCACCTCAAAGTGGTGAGGATAGTATGCAACTTTTTGAATTGATGAATTTACTACAAGAGAAAGTCCTTGATTTAGAGAAAGCCAAGACTGCTCAAGCAAAGGAGATTACTAGTTTAAAGAAGAGAGTCAAGCAGTTGGAAAAAAGAAGGAAGTCAAGACCTTCAGGGCTAAGAAGGTTAAGAAAGGTTGGTTCAACTAGCAGGGTAGAATCCTCTAATGATGCCAGTTTGGGTGCTCAGGAGGATGCATCCAAACAGGGGAGGAAGATTAAAGACCTTGATGCTGATGTAGAAGTAAATTTGGTGAATGATACTCAAGAGTTGAATGATGATAACCTGATGTTTGATACAGATGTGTTGGAAGAGCAGGAAATTGAGTTTGAAAAGGTGGTTGAAGAGCTTGTAGTTAGTGTTGCTACAATTACAAAGTCAATTCCAGTTAGTGTTGCTGAAGTAGTTACTACTGTCAGTACCAGTGTTAAAATTCCATATGAATTGACTCTTGCTCAAACTTTGATTGAAATCAAAACTGCAAAACCCAAGCCTGTTACAACTGCTGCTACAACAATTACATCTGTTAGACCAAGGGTTAAGGGAATTATATTTCATGATCAGGAAGAACAAGTATCTGCATCTACAAAAGCATTTTCTTCTTTACAATCACAATTTCCACAAGTAAAAGACAAAGGCAAAGGAAAAATGGTAGAGCCTGAAGTGCCATTAAAGAAGAAAGATCAAGTTGCTCTTGATGAGGAAATGGCTAGAAATCTTAAAGCTCAATTGCAAGCTGAACTTATAGAAGAATAGAGGCTTGCAAGGCAAAAGGAAGAAGAAGCCAACACAGCTTTGATTGAATCATGGGATAACATACAAGCTATGATGGAGGTAGACTTTGAATTAGCTCAGAGGCTACAAGTAGAAGAACAGGGAAAAATAACCATTAAAGAAAGATCTAGATTGTTTGTAGAGCTCAAGAACAAAAGAAAGAAACACTTTGCAAGGCTTAGAGCTGAAGAGATAAGAAGAAATCCACCTACCAGAGCTCAAAAGAGAAATCAAATGTCCACCTATTTGAAAAATATGGCTGGATTAAAAAATAGTCAGTTGAAGAGCAAAAGCTATGATGAAATCCAGAAGTTGTTTGATAAGAAGATGAAAAGAGTAAATACTTTTGTAGACATGAATTCAGAAGTAGTGAAAGGTAGTGAGACAAGAACAGAGGAAAGTTCTAAAAGAGCAGGGGATGAACTTGAGTCTGATAAGTTAAAGAAGCAGAAGATAGATGAGCATGTAGAAGCTGAAAAGATGATGATCCAAAAGAGGAAGATATGAAAAAGCATATGGAGATAGTTCAAAATAAAGAGGAAATAGAAAATTATGCTATACCTCTAGCCATAAAACCTCCAATGATTGTTGAATATAAGATTGTTAAAGAAGGACAGATGGGATTCTATCACTTGATAAGAGCTGATGGAAGTTCAAAAAGATATTCATCAATGATTAGGATGCTTCAGGGTATTGACAGAGAAGACTTAGAAACTCTCTGGAAGTTGGTCAAAGAAAAGCATGGAATAAACAGGCTAGTTGATGAATATGAAAGAGTGGTATGGGGGATAAAGATGGAAGGATGTGATACTTTATAATTGACTAAGAGCTAATGGGGAAACTCAAAAAGGTATTCTTCAATGATAAAGATGCTTCAGGGTATTGATAGAGAAGACTTGGAGACCCTCTGGAAGTTGGTTAAAGCTAAACATGAGAATACAAGGCCAGAGAAGGATTATGAAAGAGTGTTATGGGGTGATCTGAAAGTAATGTTTGAGCCTGGCATAAAAAGTGAAATATGGAGAAATCTACAAGGTTATAAAGTGACTATTTGGAAGTTGTTTGATACCTGTGGAGTGCACTTTGTGAGGTTTAAAAATCTACATATTTTTATGTTGGTTGAGATAAGATATCCCCTTACACCAATAACAATCACAAACATGCTGAACAAAAAGCTTCAAACTGATCATTGGAATGAGATGTGTTATCAACTGCTCAGAAGTGTTTGAATACATCCTCCTGGTGATGGTGAAGACTTTTAATGAAACTTGAAGATTCAGAAGATGAACATCAAGTTTAGGGGAGGATTGTTGGGTTTAAAAGACATCAAGATATTCTTAGAGTTACTGCTGCTCAGGTATATATTAGTGTTGACAAGCATAACTTAGTGCTGCTGATAATACTAATGAAAATTATGCTAAGTAGTTAGTACTGGTAGTATAAAAGTTATTACTGCTAGTTACTAGTGTTAGTATAATTAGTACTATTAGTACAAATTTACTGTTGCTAGTAGAAGTTAAGACTGCTCAGAGATGAAAACTGAAAATACACTAAGTAGTTACTACTGCTTGTACAAAAGTTAGTACTGCTAGTATATGTTAGTACTGCTAGAGTAAACTTCTAAGTAGTTAATGCTGCTTGTGCTCAGTTACAACTGCTGAGTGATTACAACTGCTGGAAGGAATATGTTGATAGAGATGATATCAAAGATTGATTGGAGATCAAGAATACTTACGAAGATAAGTATTAGTTATTTGTAAAGAATATATGTATAACTTATTTTTTTTAAGAGATTATGTTTATTTATAGAAAAGATCTTGATAAGTTAGGAAAGTATTATAAGCCTTGTAGGACTCCTTTGTGTATAAAAGGAGGTCCCAGGGCATAATGTTTGGTGTACATCTTTGATATTCGTAGCTTTAAGGTTTTGTAAACCCTAACACTTTTAAGAGTGTTTGTTTTATATTGAGGCTGAAAGTTTGGTAATCTGTCTTGTTATTGATTTTGTTACTGTTTTATTAGAATTCTTCTTAGTATCATTGACTAGATTCCGCATAGTCTTCGATATTCATAATCAAAGTTTCTACCATAGTTGTCTTGAATTTATTCAATATAACTAAGCTTCTTATAAGCTAAAGCAAGATCTATTTAAGTGGGATCAACAAGTGGTATTTGAGCCAAGTTTCTGAAAGTGAGAAACTCGGTTACTTGTTCAAGGTGTATTGATTTATGCTCATTAAACGTATTGAAGACACAAGATGTATTGGTGATTGGTTTTCAACAGTAAGGTTTCGATATCAAAAAGTCCAAAACATGTTTATTTTTGTTTTGTTTTGAAAAGGTTTTGTTGTTTTGGGATTTCATCATATGTACTGTTTGAATATCATTCTTGAACATGGTGTTGTATGATGGAGATAAGCAAATTATATACGATCTTTGTTTTGATGCTGTTAACAATTCTTCACAATTGGTTTTGATAACGATGCTTTGTTGAGAGGTTATAGCAGCAGATGGTTAACATGTTTGTATCATGGATTAGTAGTGACAAGTTATTAAAGTAATAGATACTCCCGATAACAAAGAAGCAACAGGTAAGTTACTACTGCTCGCTCAAGGAGAGTTAATGCTGCTATATTTAATATTTATGCTGCTCGAATATAAGTTACTGATGTCAATGGAAGATCGTGTTTATATATTAGTGATATTCGTGGTATTAATGTGTTAGAGCTGTTCAAAAGGTTGGTTTAACAAAATCAGAGTGCAACCCTAGATAACGGTATTAGTGCCTACTAGGTTTCCATCAGCCATTTCAATGGCATAAGTGGTATCTAGTATAATTGGTGGGATTATTAAGATAGAAGCAAGGAGATATGGATCGAAATTTTATCGCTCCTGAATAAAATAATACTCTAGCTAGATGTTGGTTTAGAAGGAACGTACCCGTGACTTACGTTCGGGTCTTCATAAGCATTCTTGTCCCTCAGCAAGTATGCTCTTATGTGGGCACTGTTGTTTGCTTTTGGGCACTTATTTTTGTAATGCCCTTTCTCCCCACAGGCATGACAAGTTACGAATATTAGTTGTAGGTTGCTTCCAGTGGCTGGTCCTTTGTTTTTTGCAGACGATCATGGTCTGTATGACCATCTTGCTGCAGTGCTTGTACCTTGACAGTTTGCCAAGGTTTGTATGATGCAGGGTGCATCTTTTACACAAGGGAAGGTTCCCAGTATACCTATTGTTTTCAGTTGGGGTGGCAGCATAAGCCCTGGCGGTTTCTTGTCTTCTATTCTGTTGTTGGTGGTGATCATTGTTGCGGTTGTTATTATTGTTGTTACGGTTATTTTGGTAGTTGTTGTTGTGATTATTGTGATAGTTGTTGTTGTCGGTGGTGTTTCTTCTATCATCAAACTTTCATTTATGATCATTAATTCCTTGCACATAATTGTTCTTTTTACCTGATCCATTAACCTCTGGGTTATGGTAATGGCTTCCTTTAAAGTTTGAGGCTTTGAAGCAGTAACATTTCCTTCAATACTTCTAGGTAATCCCCCGATGAAGACTTCCATAAGTTTCTCAGAATTTGGTACCATATTTGGACATAAAATTGCCAACTCCTGGAATCTTCTAATGTAAGTCTTGAGATCATTCTCTTTTACAGTCAGATTGTAAAATTTATCTTCCATTTTCTTAACCTCGGTTCGGGGACAATACTTCTTTATTAAGAGCTTTTTGAATTTGGACCAGGTGATCTTGTAGGCTTCCTCTATTCCAATAGGTTGGGCGAATGAATTCCACCAGGACAAAGCTTCTTCAGTTAGAGTACCAGTAGCAAACTTCACTTTGCAGTCTTTGGTACAGTTACTGCCGGTAAATACTGATCCAGTTCGTTCAAACCAGCGGATGAGACCAACAACGCCTCCATTACCTTTGAAATTGAAAGGTTGGCAGCTCATAAACTCTTTGTAGCTACATTTTCTTGCTATATGAGTTTCTCTTTCTCCGGTGTTCCTATTGATATTGTCAGTATTTGCCATAGTAGCAGCTTGTGCTTCTAGAGCTGCGGCAACACTATCAGCAACTAGTTTCCTGATGGCGGCCTGAGTCATGGCTGGTGTTGCAGATGTTGATGTCCTCTTAGGAGCCATTCGATCAACATTTACAAGACAACACAGAATAAGAATTTATATAATGATATTCATATCACAAGTCATTGTCAAAATTTTCATACATAGTGGTATTAAAATCATTTGACATAGATACTCATTTGATACGAGTTCTAATAAAGAAATACACATTCTTTGATATTACATTTGCAGAATATAACAGAATTTTTTTGGAAAGGACACTCTAACAAGCATCTAACTCATTAGGTTTCTCGAGGACTGGTTTACTATGCAGAGGTTTCATACGG
>BQNB010106520.1:0-23373 GCA_026074375.1 Tanacetum coccineum | reverse complement strand
ACGAGACAATACTTGAAGGAAGTAGTCTCGAGACATTAAGTGCCAATTTTGATTATTTCTGATTGAAATAGTAAGTTTACGTCTCATTTCTGGAAATCATTTAACGAAGCCCTAGGTACTCAATTGGATATGAGTACGGCTTACCTTCCACAAACAGATGGTCAAAGTGAGAGGACCATCCAAACGTTAGAAGACATGATACGAGCGTGTGTGATGGACTTCGGAAAGGGTTGGGACAGACATCTACCATTGATAGAGTTCTCCTACAATAACAGCTATCATACGAGTATTAAAGCTGCACCCTTTGAGGCGTTGTATGGTCGCAAATGCCGTTCGCCTATCTGTTGGGCTGAGGTGGGAGACGCTCAGCTTACTGGCCCATAAATTCTTCGTGAAACAACAGAGAAGATCATCCAAATCAAGCATCGTCTAAAAGCTTTACGTGATCGACAAAGGAGCTACGCTGATAAGAGACGTAAGCCATTGGAGTTTCAAGTTAGGGATAAGGTTATGTTGAAAGTATCGCCCTGGAAAGGAGTGATACGTTTTGGCAAATGGGGAAAGCTGAACCCTCGTTATATTGGACCTTTTAAGATTCTCGCCAAAGTTGGAACAGTTGCATATCGACTTGAGTTACTTGAGAAACTAAGCCGTGTTCATAGTACTTTTTACATCTCAAACCTTAAGAAGTGCTTATCCGACAAACCACTCGTTATTCCGTTGGACGAAATCCACGTCGACGACAAGCTCAATTTCATTGAAGAACCGATTGAAATTATGGACAGCGAAGTTAAACGTTTGAATCAAAGTCGCATTTCAATCGTGAAGGTCCGTTGGAATTTAAGAAGAGGTCCCGAGTATACTTGGGAGCGCGAAGACCAAATGCAGAAAAAGTATCCTCATCTTTTTGCTAACCCTGAATCCGCATCTCAAGCTACGTATTGAGCTTTAAGGACAAAGCTCTTTTAACGGGGAAAGGATGTCACACCCCGTAAATTTAAGGTCAATATTTTAAACTTTTCCGATCACTACTTTTGACTTTTATACGTTTCGTTTGAATCTAACAGTTTACCGGGAAGTTAAACCGCGTAAATCTGAAAAACATTATTTTACACGTTCCGGCATCGGATATTCATTAGTTTAGGTATTATATGAGTTATTTTATATTTTCTAAGTGTTTCGTGATTTTTAATCACTTCCGATATTAATTTTTGGGTTTTATCTTTGAAATTGCGTTTTTCGCGTTTTTGACCAAACGGAACCCCAGAAACTCTAAATCTTTTCGTGTAAACTCGAGTTATCGTCCGTCAAGCATTGGAATGTCAAAAATTTTGTTCACCTCCCTTTGGTTGTCATATTGGATGCCTAAAACCACAACAATGTCACCATGTATCCAAATTAATAAAATGGCATCTTATTTTGAAAGCCCCACCCATGTGTGCATGCTAGATGAGAAAGTGACTTATGAGAAGGTCACTCTCATGCACAACTCACTAGCTTAACATTCTCATGTGATCTCTTACATTGTGTAAGAGGTTGACTTTATTTGACCAACCAAGGACCATTTCATACATCTATTGTAAGGCATGATGCAAAATTTGAACCCATTTGGGTCCCTTATGGCTAGTTTCGGCCGAACCCAAGACTACACACACTCTTGGTGTGTGTTGGTCACATGTGTGTATCTTTGAACCTTAAAACCCTAACCCATGTCCTATAAATACTATGTTATATCACACCTAGGGTTCACTTTCATTTCCAAGCCCCAAACAAAAACTCACATCTCCCTTTCTCTCTTTCTTTGCTTACGGCAACAAGCACACACACAAACACATTCATAACTTTGATTTCTAGCAAGATCCAAACATTCTAAGTTCATTTCTAAGGGTTTCTAAGGTAGATCCAAGTATTTGTTGTTTGATTTTCAAGGTTTTCTCAACATTATAAAATTAGGGTTTCTAATTTTATAAGTGGGTTTATAGATCTAGTCATCTTGGGTGCAGATCTTGTGACTTCTACTTGTTTCCTTTATTCTTGTAAGTATTTCTTGGTCACCTCTTATTTCATTTCTTTGATTCTTATGAGTTGTGCAGTTTGTAGAGTTCCATGTGTTTGTGTTACTTTTCAACAACAAGGAAATGATTAAAAATATCTTGAAATTGTCTAACAATGAAGTCTTATGTTTGTTTTGGTTTTATAAGTTCTCTGAGAAGGAGTTGAAATGTGTGTAGAAAATAGATATGATGAGGTTAGGATAGATTACGAGTGGTTTTGATGGTTAGTTTTGGCAAAAAAGAAGTTAGGTTGGACTAGACACTATGGCGGTCTTATGGTTGAGTCTATGGTTAAGTCTATGGTACATTTCCAAAAAGATAGGTTGCTGATTGAAATTATAAATGAGGTTGTAGGACACTAAAAAATGTTGTCATTTGGGTTAAAAGTAGTTTGAAGAGTTGTTTCGAAAGATAGTTTTTCAAATATCGCACTTAAAAAAACGGACTTTACAACGGACAAGTTTAGCCAAGCAATGAAACTTGCAACATTTTTTAGCAAAATACCCAATGAAAATCGTGCTGCTGATGTGAATAATAAAAATGGTATTCAGACACTTTCGGACATTTTTGGACTTTCTAAACTCTAGCGAAACATATAGTAACACATATATATAGATTAACATCATTTGAAGACGCCATTAACATATTTTAGGGAAACAGCGATAAATTACTAAAAATAGTATGTGTTGGTAAATCTTAGCGGAGTCGGACTTGGACGTTAAGCGATTATGGTTAGTTAGCGCATTTTGACAATTTGGAAACCTAACAAATTATAGGAGACGGTATTAACGTTTCTTGAAACTAAAAACTTATCCTAAAATAGAAACTTTCTAAAAGTAGTAATTTTTGGATAAACGCCAAGACTTGACGAAAAACTTTGTAATTTTATTTAGTCATACTTTATTAAACAAACTAAAGCACAAACACATATGGATGTCATTCCTCTTGAAAACGTGTCGTACAAGTTTCGGTTATTCTTTTGTTTTCCTAAGACGCGGTCATTTATTTAGGTCGCGTTGTTAGGACCTCTCGGCTCTTTATTTTTCCTCGTTGATTATCGATCCCCACTTACTTCAGGTTGAGTTCCCTAGCTTCCCATGTTTTACCAGTATTTTAAATGCTTTGTACTTTGGGGTGAGAAAACCATTATTGTGCTTTTAAAATTGGCAACAAAGTATTAACATTTTGTGACGTTTTAAAATACATGTTTTCTCAGGTTGCTTAGCTTGGTTAATTCTTGATGCTAAATGGAGTCTATGTGCTATGTGACTTCGCCAATTTCAAGATTTATCTATTTATATACTCATTGTCATTATCAAATCTTGTTATGCTTCTGCTACATTTAACTCTTTTATGACCGGTTGTAAAACCTAAATTAATTTTCTTTATTCAACGAGTACAATTATTTTTCTAACGTCTATGATTAGTGGTCGTTCTTTATTGCTTTGTATTTAGATTGTTATGACGTCACGCCCTCGGACACGTATTCCGTCCAGGCCCCGTCTGGGGTGTGACAATTGGTTGAGTATTGTTGAGACTGATAAGGCGATCCATATTGTGGAGACTGATATAGTGAAACTTGTGGTTAAAATTAAGAGTTTTGGTATGAGTTCTGATGAGTTTGATTAGGAGACTGGGTCATCTGATGGATTGCAACCAAAGCAAGCGGATCTGAGTTTCGTTCATGCATTAAACGAACTTCATTTGCATGAAATTTATGTTATCCTAAGTAAGCATGAAGCTGATCAATATTAGTTGTGTGCAAGTCCTGAACCAGTTTGACATCTGTCACAAAGTTGCTCTACTCAGGAGGAAGAGTATTCAAAAACTTGGTGTTCACTTACAGTTTCATATTGTAGATGTTCATGTAATTGAGTAGCAGTGAAAATCTCAAGTAGAAATCACGTAGCATTTCCCTCTTCTTATAAGAAAATTTATCGAATTCATCATATAGTTTACACTCTCTTTCTTGTTTTGTCAATGAAGTTCTTTGCATGAGAAGTTACTTTATGATTGCTAACTAATGCATAGACCTCTAGCGGTAAGCCTTGAAGAATGATATTTGTAGCTTTGACATCACAATCAGCTTGAATTGCATCCGCAAGAGTCAATTTAGAGTATTTTCTTGGCCTAGTCACACCATTCTCCTCAATCGTAGGCCAGATGAGTAGACTATTTTCAATGGATTCAAGGATCATTCGTCCATGTTGTCTATTCATCATGTATAGCTCCATTATGCTTTTTCAAGAATCGTACATATCTTTTTCCAACATTGGTGGACGATTGTCAGCACCTGATATGTGAGAAATCACATATCCGTTTTATGCCAAAAATGACCTTAAAAAGATGAAAAGTGAACATATTATGCTTGTATATTATGCATTTTGTCTTTTGTGATGTGTAGGTACGGATATTGCAAAAATCACAAGAAAGAACCAAAAACCGGACAAAAATGAACACGAGACGAAATTAGTACACAAGAGCCGGGAATTATCAAGCTTTGGTCAACAAAAGTCAACCACGGTCAAGCTTAGTAAACCCACAAGATGACAAAACCTTGAAAAATTCCAAATGAGCTCTTAATGTTAAACCTTTTTCACCACAAGTCCCTAAATCAATAACACCGTTAGTCCTATATTATTAAGTAACTAACGGTCGTTAAGTCCCAAATTAACCATAACCAAAATCCTTTACCCGAGCCCAAACCAAAACTATGGCCCAAAACCCTTAAATAAGCCCAAGTCAACACCCATTTTAATCTCGGTCAAACAATCAAACAAAGATAAAATAAAAATAAAGGGCGCGAATGGGTGTTACTATTCACCTTTCGTCCCAAATTAACCTCACGTCAAAATCAAAGGATTAAAACCTATCCCCTTCACTAATCCTATGTGGCATTGAAGATTCCAAGTACCAAGCTCTTTGTTAGCATAAAAAACGTCACCCCTTGATTTTGATTGGTTGATTTGACACAAGGGAATGCCACGTGTACCACAAAGAAACACACAAAGAAGGGAAATTTACACTAAATCCAGTGTAAAAGAAGCACAGGACTGGCCAATGATTGGATTGCCACGCTGGCAATCCGTGTGCTCGCATTCTCATCCAAAGGCTATGAATCAAAGTGCAATGATTAGAAGAGATCAACGGATAAGATTAAAAGCTAAAGGAGCTTCTAAGAAGACCTAGAACCTTTACTCTTTCCCTATAAAAAGGAGCCTTCACTCACTCACAAAGTAAAGTTTTTATGTAGCTTAGGGTAGCTTTAATAGTTTTAGCTTATGTATTTTTTTAGCTTATTGTTTTCAATTAATGTAATTTCAATTTCAAGCTTGTACTCAGTTTCTATTTTAATAAAAGTTTAGTTTTATTATTAATCAATTGTCTTTTCATGTTTTACTTTTATGCAAAATGGTTTGAATAGGCTTTTAAATACTATTTCATAAGCTTAAATTGTTCTTAAGCTACTAAAAGCTCTTTAAAGTTTGAATACTCCATGGAATTGGATGGCTGCTCTGAGTATTCAAACTGGTAATAGTTCTTGATGGTTAAGAGTTAGGATTATACAAGGATTTTGGATTAAGCTTAAGCTACTTTTATAAGCTCTAATATGAGCATTCACACCTCTGTTTAGCTGAGGTGGAGGTATTAATTATCTTTATTTTTTCTGTTAATCTGTTTCATAATATGTTTAGTTAGTTTGCTTATCTTATTATTCAATTCTTGCTTAATCTGCTTTATGTTTGCTTATATCTGTTTAGAATAGCTTATTATTGCCTATTATAGTTGTTAAATGCTCATTTAGTTTAAATATTAGCTTAAATCTTAATCTGCAAGTAGTTGTTTAAAAACAGTTGAAAATTCCAAAAATAATAGCATTAGTTTATAGCTGGTAATTTCTGCTTATTTAGTAGTTTAAATCTGTTCATTAGGACTGTTAAAAGCTTGTTGACATCTGGTATCTTAAGTTTGTCCTCTAAATATGAATTTCATAAGCCAAAAATGACATTTAGCCTTTTAAAGGGGTGTTTGGCACAAGACAGCACTAACTAAAGTTAGTGATGTCAAGGCCAAATTAGTTCTTTAATAGGTTTTTAGTTTCATTCTAAGGTTTATAAAGTGAGGATTTATGGCTTTCGAAGGCTTAGAATAGTTTTTATAAGTTAGTGTGTAGTTATTTGAATCTGTTGGCTTAAGCTCAATTTCATAAGCATTTCTTGTTCAAGTTTGTTCTAGCTGCTTAGGTTACTCAATTTGTTCTTGTTTCTAGTGTTTAATTTAGTATAGATTCATGTCCTTAGCATGCATATAGTTGTTTTATGTTTTGGTTGTTTATGTGTCAATTGCATCAGATAAGAAAAACAGGCAAACTACCACTTTCAAGCTTAAATTTCAGATAGTTAAAGTAGTTGTTAGGTCTTAAAATTTTGTGCACAAGTAGATTGTAGGGTAGTTTAAATCTGTTTGAACTTATTTTAGCTTATAGAGCTGATTTGGTCATCTGTTTTTAAGCCTACTTTTAGCATTTTGTCTTTAAAAACCAAAAATAACACTCAATACATACTGACTGTAAAAGCCTTTTTCAGCTAGCTTTTTCTTAGCTTATTTAGATTTCAAAATATATTTTAATGGCTGTTTTAAATAGTTTAGAGGTCAAGCTTTTAAGATTTTCAAACCACTAGTCCATAAGGTTCTTCTAGCTCACTTAAAAATAAGCTCAAAGTAGCTGGTTTGTCTGTTTTAAAAACAGTTTTGAATCAACATGCTTTTTGGCTTTTTCAGCTTTTAGCTTATTGTATTTGCTCAAATTTGGTTCATTCTAGTTTTTTTAGATTAGTTATAGGGCAGTAGTAGCTTATTTTACTTAGGCTTAAGCTTAATTTTTGCTTATTTTGTTTCCTTAGTTTTGAAAAAAAGCCAAAAAGTCCTTAAGTAGAATCTGTCAAATAGATAAGCTGTTTCCTAGCTTATTTTAGATTTTCAAAAAAAGTTGTCTTTTTAAAAGTAGTGTATTTTTAGTTGATTTACAAGTTTGCTTTAGAAAACTTTTGAAAAATAAAAAAAATGCAAAAAGTTAAGCCATGGGATTCGAACCCATGACCTAACCTTTAACACCCACTCGTCCCAACATACACACACTCAAACCACCAGCACCAGTAGGGCTATCTGTCATGATAGCCCTTTACTAGTTTTTTATACACACCTTTGTTTTCTATTTACTAAAAAAGCCGTAGCTTATAGTTAGCTTTTTAGGGCTTATTTCGTGAGCTTATTTCGAGTTTTCATTTTCATAAAATCAATTTTACTTTAATACACTTTTAGTATTTTTCCTGGAATGTTTAGAGTTAGTTTTCTATTTTTAAATCATTTTTCTTTATTAAAAACTTTAAAAAATCATAAAAAATAGAAAAATAATCAAAAAAATAATTTTCTTTTTCTGAAAATTTTCTTTTATCATAATTTAGGTTTAGAAATTAAATTTCCGTTCGTAGGGCTTAATTTTAGTGTACTTGCTTATTTGTCGCGTTTTCTTAAATTCCCGTTATCGTTTTGTGTTTAATTGCCTAGTTGTTTACTTTCCCGTATATGCTTTATTTGTTTTTATTAGTAGAAATAGATAATCAAATCAAAATCTTCGAAACCATTCAAATCGTTGTCCAAATTAAAAACGAGGTCTCAATTTCATAATTCTTGGGGTATAAACGACCCGGTAATCACTTACCGGTAAACGTATGATATTTTTGTGAGATTTTCCTTATTACCTTTGTCCTCAAGGGTAGTTTTGGAATTTTCATTACTTTGATATTTATACGTGTATTATAGTTGATAATATCAGCACCCGAAAGAACCGCTTTGTCAGCAAGAGTCGTCATTGAGAAATTTGTATGTTAAAAGATTACTGTTTGATCGTACGGTGATTGAAAGTAATTGTGTTGTTATGAGTTATCTTTTGTGTGTTTTTTGTCTTGAAACTTATACGTGATTTTACAATTCTTGACAAAACCGGGGAAACAAGTTAATGTTTCATGGGATTTTACAAGTCAAATAAATAAACCGTATAATTTTCTTTTAGCAAATTTGAGTTTTAAACTTTAGTTGCAAATTCGGTGTCCAAATGAAGTTGCGAATTCGGTCTACAAAGGATATTGCGAATCCGATTGTCAAAGGATATTGCAAATTCAGTTGACAAAGAAAAACTGCTAATATGGTTCCCACTACGAATTCGGTGACACTTGCAATTCTGCAAATTCAGTGAACTCTAAAACTGCTAATTCGGTAGCTGTGAGTTCGGTGAACACTAAAACTGCTAATTCGGTAGCTGCGAGTTCGGTGAACACTAAAACTGCTAATTCGGTAGCTGCGAGTTCGGTGAGCACTAAAAATGCTAATTCGGTAGCTGCGAGTTCGATGAACACTAAAACTGCTATTTCGATGGTAACTATGACGAAACACACACTTTGTAAAACACAAAAAACACATTTTTGATAGTTTTTTCCCAAATTTTCTTGTACAACTAGTATTACTAAACCTATAGGACCCTTAAAAATTTAAACTTTATGGTTTTTAAGCCAAAAAATTTAAAATCAAGAAAAGGACTTTATAAGATTTTTTGAACACTAAATTTGACAAAAATGATGTTTTTCTTTGATCCAAAGCTAATACACCTATATCCAAAGATACTAGATCAAATTTACCTAAGTAAATGATCCTTTAGTGTATGTTTGACTTCAAAAATCAAAGAAATGAGATGATGCTACAGTTTGGAAAAGAACACGAGTAACAAGAAGAGAAAACAACACAAAAACTAAGCAAATCACTCCATGGCTCTTGGTACCAATTGAAGAATACCCAATAACATACTAGATGAGAGAAAGAGAGGTATTTATATAGAGAGAGAGTGGTTGGATGAACACTTTCGAGAGAGAAAGTAAACATGAAAGAAAAATGCATTAAGTGTGTGAAAAATGAACAACTAACCCCCTTTCCATAGCATGGAAAGGGTTTTTATACTTCCTAAGTATGACGTGTGGGCTTGGGGCTCATGGGCTTTCCATGGGCATTGGGCTAACCAGCCTACTTAAGTTTCAAAAATAACTAAACGAGCTATCTAATGATATCTATGAAAGTGACCGACACTTTCATGTTCCTAACAAGGTTGTTCTCATATCTTGTGCTATTGATCTATGATGTAACGCTCCCGGACTCATTATTCCGTTGCGACCCTATTTGGGGGTGTTACAGATTGGTATCAGAGCCAAGGATATAGAAAACCAGGTTAAATGTTTTTACTTAGACTATAACCATTTTCAAACATTGCATCATACAAAAGGTTTTCACGAGACATGCATATACTAGTTGTTTGCATTAGTAATTATACTAGATGCATACATGACATACACTATTGAGTTGCATTAATTAGTTATACTAGATGCTTACATGATTCATATACGTGTTCATATTATACTACGTATATTACTATAAGGGTCTTAAATATATACACATATATATAATACAATGGTCCAAAACTCATACTCAACCTCAACACATTATTTTACAACATTTCAATTTTGGAACATGACTTTTAGAATGGAACAAATTTTAAATTATTACTCTGTGATTTTGAAGAATCATGCCTCCCAGAAGAGCTCTAGTTTCCAGAAGAGCTCCAGTTACCAGAAGAGCTCCAGTTACTAGCAGAGCCCCATCTGCTAGAACCACTAACAATCCTGCTAGAAATGCTAGCACTACTACTGATGCAACAATGAGTGCTGCTGCCATCAATCAGCTAATCGAAACACGAGTCGCTGAAGCACTTGCAAATCAAGAACAACTAAGGAACAGCGGTGTGAATGGCGATGGTAGCCAAAAATCAAGATCAGGAACTGAAAGACCTACTTGAACTCCCCGAGAGTGTACTTTCAAGGACTTCTTGAACTGTCAACTCCTTACTTTTAAGGGTACTAAAGGAGTTGTTGGTCTAACTCAGTGGTTTGAAATGATGGAATCGGTTTTCTATATCAGTAACTGTACTGTTGAGAACCAAGTCAAGTTTGCTACTTGCACTCTTCTTGGTGCTACTTTAACGTGGTAGAACTCCCATGTCAAGACAGTTGGTCATGATACCACTTATGGCATGCCTTGGAAAACTCTCATGAAGATGATGACTGTCAAGTACTGTCCAAGAAGTGAGATCAAAAAGTTGGAGATCAATATCTGGAACCTAAAAGTAAAAGGTACTGATGTCGCGAGTTACACTCTGCGTTTTCAGGAGCTTGCACTGATGTGTAGAAGGATGTTTCACGAGGAATCGGATGAAGTTGAGAAATATGTTGGTGGACTTCCTGATATGATTCGGAGAAATGTAATGTCATATCAACCCAAGACAATGGAACAAGCAATTGAGTTTGCTAATGATCAGATGGATAAAAAAGTCCTCACTATTTCTGAAAGACAAGCTGAGCAGAAGAGAAAGTTAGAGCTTAATGTTGGGAACAATCAGGGGTACCAACAACAAAATAAGAGACAAAACACTAGGAGGGCTTACACTACTGGGCCTAGTGAAAAAAGGGAGTACACGGGATCATTGCCCTTGTGTACAAAATGCAACTATCACCGCAAAGGACCATGTGCTCCCAGATGTAATAAGTGCAAGAAGATTGGCCATCTGGCTTGTGACTGTAGGAGTTCTGGTCCCAATGGTAATAATAACAATCGTAGGAACTCCGAAACGACTCAGAATGTTGGCACATGCTATGAGTGTGGTGTTCAGGGGCATTTCAAGAGAGACTGCCCGAAGCTAAAGAACAAAAACCATGGTAATCAAGGTGGGAATGGCAATGCTCCAGCAAAAGTGTACGTGGTGGGCAATGCAGGGACAAACCCAGACTCAAACATCGTCACGGGTATGTTCCTTCTAAAAAGCCGCTATGCTTCTATCTTATTTGATACTGGTGCCGATAGGAGTTTTGTATCTACTACATTTAGCTCCCTAATTGATATCACACCAACTACATTAGACCATTATTACGATATTGAACTAGCCGACGGGAAAATAATTGGGATAAACACTATCATTCAGGGTTGTACATTAAACTTCTTAGATCATCCATTCAACATTAACTTAATGCCCGTAGAACTTGGTATTTTCAACGTCATAATTGGTATGGATTGGTTGGCAAAGTACCATGCTGCCATTGATTGTGCCAAGAAGATCGTTCGTATTCCCTGGGGAAATGAAACCTTAATTGTCCATGGTGACGGAATCAACCGAGGAAACGAGACTCATTTAAACATTATCTCGTGCACTAAAACACATAAGTACATGCTAAAAGGACATCATGTCTTTTTGGCACATGTTACTACAAAGGAAACTGAAGACAAGTCGGGGGAGAAGTGACTTAAGGACTTACCAATCGTTCGAGATTTTCTAGAAGTATTTCTCGAAGACTTGCCAGGTCTTCCACCGACTCTACAAGTGGAATTCCAGATCGATTTGATACCTGGTGCTGCACCTGTAGCACGAGCACCTTATCGATTGGCTCCTTCCGAAATGAAAGAGTTGTCGGAGCAACTGCAAGAGCTATCCGACAAGGGCTTTATAAGACCCCGTTCCTCATCTTAGGGAGCTCTAGTCTTGTTTGTCAAAAAGAAGGATGGATCATTTCGAATGTGCATTGACTATCGGGAATTAAACAAGCTAACCATGAAGAATCGTTATCCACTCCTGAGGATTGACGATTTGTTTGACCAACTACAAGGATCTAGTGTTTATTCTAAGATAGACTTGTGATTGGGCTATCATCAGTTATGAGTTCATGAAGGAGATATTCCAACGACCGCTTTCAGGACTCGTTATGGTCATTACGAGTTCCAAGTTATGCCATTTGGTTTAACGAACGCACCGGTAGTATTTATGGATCTTATGAATCGGGTGTGCAAGCCATATTTGAATAAATTTGTGATTGTATTTATTGACGATATCCTTATCTACTCGAAGAACAAGGAAGAACACGAAGAGCATCTTAGGTTAATCCTAGAGTTACTAAAGAAAAAGGAATTGTACGCTAAATTCTCTAAATGTGAATTTTGGATTTCCAAGGTACAATTTCTTGACCACGTGATTGATAGTCACGGCATTCACGTAGATCCCGCCAAGATCGAATCCATAAAAGATTGGGCATCTCCTAAGACTCTAACGACACCAACAGAAATTTCATAATTAATTAGGTCTTGGCTGGATCCTATCTGAAGAATTCATTAAAGGATTGTCTAAAGTCGCCAAGCCAAATGAACCAAACTCACTCAGAAGAAATCGCCTTTGAATCGGGGGTGATAAGCAGAATAGCTTTTCAGACATTGAAAAATAAGTTGTGTAGCACACCCATCTTAGCTCTCCCTCAAGGAACTGAGAACTTTATTTTTTATTGCGACGCGTCACATAAAGGATTGGGTGCGGTATTGATGCAAAATGAGAAGGTGGTTGCTTATGCATCACGACAGTTGAAGATTCATGAGAAAAATTATACCTACTCCATGATTAGAACTTGTGCATGTGGTGTTTCTTCTAAAAGATTAGAGGTACAACTTGTATGGAACCAAGTGTACGTGTTCACAGTCATAAGAGTCTACACACATACTTGATCAAAAGGAGTTACACATGATCAACGCCGTTGGATAGAGTGCCTCGAGTTGATTACGATTGTAATATTCGTTATCACACAGGAAAGCAAATGGTTGTTTGCTGAAGCTTGAGCAGGAAAGAGCGAATCAAACCACTAAGAGTCCAAGCCTTAGTAATGACCATTGGTCTGGATCTCCCTAAACAAACCTTGAATGCTCAGACTGAAGCACGGAAGCTAAAGAACATCAAGAACGAGGATGTTGGAGGCATGCTAATTAAAAATTCAAAGGATCCGAAGAAGTTTAGAGCGGAAAAGTTGGAACCCCACGCCGACGGAACCCTATGCTTAAACGGCAGGAGTTGGTTGCCATGTTATGGTGACTTGAGGACTGTGATCATGCATGAGTCCCACAAATCAAAATACTCTATCCATCCGGGTTCTGACAAAATGTATCAAGACATGAAAAAGCTATATTGGTGGCCCAATATGAAGGCTGACATCGCCACCTATGTCCGTAAATGTTTAACATGTGCTAGGGTCAAGGCCGAACACCAAAGGCCATCGGGTTTATTGCTACAGCCCGGGATACCCTAATGGAAGTGGGATAACATCACAATGGATTTTGTCACAAAGCTTCCTAAGTTGTCGCAAGGTTATGACACCATTTGGGTGATTGTTGACCAACTTACGAAGTCTGCAATCTTCATACCAATGAGGGAAACTGATCCCATGGAGAAGTTGGCAAGGATGTTCCTAAAGGAGGTAGTCACAAGGCATGTAATACCCGTCTCAATCATTTGTGATCGTGATGGTAGATTCACATCAAGTTTCTAGAGGTCACTTCAGAATGCCTTAGGTACTAACTTGGATATGAGCACTGCCTATCATCCAGAGACTGACAGACAAAGTGAGAGGACTATTCAAACTCTCGAGGATATGCTACGTGCTTGTATGGTCGACTTTGGAAATGGTTGGGTTAAACATTTGCCATTAGTCGAGTTTTCATATAACAATAGTTATCACGCTAGCATCAAGGCTACAACATTTGAGGCACTTTATGGTCGAAAGTGTCGTTCACCTGTTTGTTAGGCCGAGGTTGGAGAAGTCCAACTCACCGGTCCAGAAATAGTTCAAGAGACAACCGAGAAGTTCATTTAGATCAAGCAAAGGATTCAAGCCGCACGTGACCAACAAAAGAGTTATGCCGATTTAAAGCGTAAGCCGATGGAATTTCAAGTCAGAGATAGAGTTATGCTTAAAGTTTAACCTTGGAAAGGGGTCGTGCGTTTTGGCAAACAGGGAAAATTAAACCCTAGATATGTTGGACCTTTCAAGGTGTTAGCTAAGGTTAGAGCCGTTGCTTACAAGCTTGAGCTTCCTCAAGAGTTGAGCAGGGTTCACAGTACGTTTCATGTATCCAACTTGAAGAAATGTTATTCAGATGAACCATTAGCTGTTTCGTTAGATGGACTTCATATTGATGATAAGCTCCGTTTTGTAGAAGAACCTGTAGAAATCATGTATCAAGAAGTTAAATGGTTGAAGCAAAGCCGTATCCCAATTGTCAAGGTTCGATGGAACTCCAGGAGAGGTCCTGAGTTCACATGGGAACGTGAAGACCAGTTCCGAAAGAAATATCCACACCTCTTCACAAAGACCGCACCGTCGTCAAGTGCCTCATCTTAAGCCTTGAGGACAAGGCTCACTTAACGAGGGAAGACTATAACACCCCATGTTTTAGTTCATTGTACGACGATAAGTAATTCACTATTTATTTTTAGTATTGTACGCGTTTGCTTTTAAATTGAAATCGTTAAGTTAAATCGCGTAAGCTAAAAATTATCATTCAATGTAAACGGGCCTTCCAAAACATTCATAAAAAAAAACCAAAATCATTCTAAATATGTTTACATCAAGCAAGTGTTAAGTAATTATTTTGATGTTAATTATTAACTTGTTCATTTTATTTTTTTATTGGTTGCGTAATGTGTTTACGTTTCGCGATAAAATACGTTTAGGCATACCCGGAATCACCAAAACTTTTCTACGCTTCAACAAATACCTATTATTATACCCAATACCCAAAGTTTTATAAAAATGCACCCATATTTAGTGAATTAGCCGAATTCTATACAAAATAAATAAACCTAGACTTACAAATTTCATATTATATCTTTATTCATTCAACTTGAAACTTATTATTTTAATATATGCTAAATATTTTGTAAAGATAAAAAAATCAAGTTTGTTTCTCCGTTCCTATTCCATAATTACGGACAAGTTTAATTTCCCAAGGGGACCATATAGCACACACTTTACTAGCAACTTGACTTGTAAACATAACCTCATTTAATCTTAGACCTTTCAACAAGTCTTGACCAAAGACTCCCATGTTTCACTCAATATGTCTTGGACTTTCCATGAACATCTTTGACTAGCATTGTAAATATATATAGCATGCACAAGTAATTGAATACACATACATTCCATTTGCTTAGTGAAAAAAAACAACCATATTCTCCTTTTTCCTCCTTTAGGTCACGACACACATCAAACACATACAAAATCCATACAAAAATTTATCTAGAACATTTACATACATTCCTACAATATTCCTAAGATAACCTAAGGTGTTTAGAAGGGTTGGTTTGGAGTTTACAAGGGTTAATCAAGCAAGAAGCAAGATTAGGGTTTCACTTGGTTTTTGGGTTTTCAAGAGTTGTAAGCTATGATTTGGTTTCTAAACAAGGGTTTAGATCACATTGTTCATCACCTCACTTCATATTAAGGTTACCTAGAACTCTTAATCTCTTTATTTTTATGATTTTATGCATATATAATGTTTGTGTAGTTAATCACCATCTAAGAATTTGTTTATATGTAAAAATGGATTTTTACACTTGTTTATGATTTGGTAAACTTTTATATATGTCATTAGAATATTGGTATCATGTTATAATATGAATATAAGTATTGTACAAGTGTGGATTATGTATAAAAAGTATACATAGACAAGTTAACTAAAAAGTATACTTATGAAAGTTCATGAAAATATAAGTATGTACACATTTAGATCTTGTGATTTTTGGACAATATATGGACTAATCATGGACTAGAGACCCTAAGGATGTAAGACATGTGATAATGAGTGTTGTAATGGACTTGTAACAAGGTGATTAAGCTTAAAAGCTATAAAATCAAGTTTAAACATGTTTTTATCAAAAACTTTCAAACTTTCTATTTTAATTCGAAAATAAATGAATTTATTTTATATTTTTATGAAATACTACATCTCATAAGGATTCCGGCTATGTAAGGAACTCGAAAAAAGGATTAATAACGAAGAAGATACGTAGTTTACAAGTTATACGTTAATAAACGGGTTTATAAAAGAAATTTTATAAAAACAAGTTACAAAATACTTCTGATATATAAAGTGGGTGATTTTTATCAAATAGCACACATTTTTAGAATTCTAAAACATTAGAGTCATAATTGTTCAATCACAAGAAAAGAGTTATGAATTTCGCAAGTTTACGGTAAAAAAAAAAAAAAATTTAAAGTTTATAAAAAATAATTTATAAAACCTATGAACAGTAAACGCACTACTCATAACAGAGTACATTTTTTAAAAAGGTTAT
This sequence comes from Tanacetum coccineum, assembly GCA_026074375.1. Taxonomy (NCBI): domain Eukaryota; kingdom Viridiplantae; phylum Streptophyta; class Magnoliopsida; order Asterales; family Asteraceae; genus Tanacetum; species Tanacetum coccineum. The sequence goes on along the minus strand of BQNB010106520.1, from coordinate 7,056 downwards.
ATTTTGATAGAATTTTAATTACAAAGGAGTTTGCTCGAAAGAAATTCGCCTAAAATGGATCTTTAAACGAATAAGATACGACATTTATGGGTTTTACGTTAAGTAAAGTTATAAAAAAAGTTTTTAAACTGTCATGACAGTAACGCACTGTTCATCAGGGAGACTAAACATATGAAAATATTAATATTTGATAACTCCGTCTTAATACGAAAGCTATGGACATAAGTAAACGTAAGAACACGGGCTTAACGATAAAAGTTACGTCGTTTTTACTAAGGGAAATATTTATAAAACGTTTTAACTTTATATAATATGATTTCACAAACGCATTAGATTGGTGATGAAGGCTATATAGAATTATATATGTAGTATTTGTTCAAAATGCTTAGTAAATATTTAATATAGATAAATATATACTTTATACTACCTATATTGGATTAGGTTGCATTCGATCATTATCGTGAGCATTTTCTGTGATATACTTGATATTCATTTACTCAAGGTGAGTTCATAGCCCCACGTTTTACATTTTAAAGATTTACAAGTTTTGGGGGGAGAAACACATGCATGTTTTACAATTGGACGCAAGTGGACATTTCACATTACGATTAGGTGTTTGCCTAAGTAGCGATAACCCTCTAAGCCCATTATCATGAACTGTCAATTACTGTTGTGAGCGCGAATGTTATAAATAGATCTATTTGGAATTGACATCCTCGTTCGGGTGAGTCATGCTCACTATGTCGGTTTGCCGGACAACGAATGTATACCATGTCGGACATAAGATGTTGTGGGTTAGAACATCATCACGGGCAATGTTGGCAATTTATATTGCAATTCATACATGTCGAGCTTCAGTGTCATGAACTTAGGAAAACGTAATTACATTTTATGATGTTTGCATCTTTTGCATTATCATGGTGAAATCTTGCGGTCCTACATTATACATTTTATAAACCTATGAATTCACTCAACAATACGTTGATGTTTTAAGCAATGTTTTCTCAGGAGATCAGCAAGGTACAAGACAAGGGATACCTTGGTGGTCGTTATTTTGGAAGTCATGCATTAAAGATTTAGTTGCATTGCATTTTGGGAAACATTCATTATGAACTAGAATCTTTGTAATATGTACTTTGAACAAGTGAAGCTTCAGGCTTTTGTAACAAATACTTTGCTAAATCCAATGTATCAGTTTTAAACGACTTTTTGGTCGTTCTTATATATATCTTGTGTTATTGATCTATGAAGTACCACCCCCAACCCATATTCCGCTGCGACCCAATTTGGGGGTGTTACAGATTGGTATCAAGAGCCAAGGTTTTTAGAGAACACAGGGTTTTTTCTAATGTTTTTGCTGGACTAAAAAACTATTTTCAAGCATTGCATTCATACAAGGGATTTTCACCAGACGTACATTCTACACTAGTTGTTGCATGTAGTTGATTAGATTGATGCATTCATGATTGATATACATGTTATGATATAAATGTATATTACTATAAGAGTCTTATATTAAATACTAATATAAGCTATTTTGGATTTTTAGATACTGTCATGTCGGATTCTGAGGATTCCACGGTTACATACACTGCTGTATCCAGTCCATTTGGAGGGTTGTCAGACATCGGATCTTCGGGGGTCGATAGACCACCCGTGATGCCAAAGAATCCGTATGTATATGTAGTAGTTGCTTTTCAGGCCCCGGCATCTCCTGATTATGTGCCGGGTCCTGAGTACCCACCTTCACCAGAGTTTGTTCTAGAGCTTGTTTATCTAGAGTTTATGCCACTGGAGGACGATATACTCCTCGCTGAGGAGCAGCCACTGCCTGCTGCTATCTCACCTACTACTGATTCACCAGGTTATGTTCCTGAGTCGGATCCCAAGGAGGATCCAGAGGAGGGTGATGATGAGGACCCTGAGGAGGATCCTGTCATAGTTCATCTGCGAGGAGGAGGACGATGCGATGATGAGGATGAGTCATCCGATGATGACGAGGATGATAATGTTGATATTGAGGGGGACGAGGATGAGGAGGAGCACCCAGCTCTTGCTGACTCTACAGTTTTTTCTTTACCAGCTGTTGAGCATGCCCCATCTGCTGAGGATACTGAGCCGTTTGAGACCGACGAGTCTGCGGCCACACCACCACCACATCCTGCATACCGGGTTACTGGCTTAGGATTTCGATCCGGATGGAGCCACCTACACCATTTGGGTCTGATACAAAGGTTGTTAGACTCCTTGCTATACCTACTCTACCACCATCACCACTTTCCCTATGGTCATCACCACTGCTTTAGATTCCTTCTCCACCACTACCCCTCGATACTATCACATATCTTGTATTATCTCCACACCTGCTAGGCCTACCATATCCATTAGGCGACAGATCTGCGATGATCCGGCTGAGAGCCGAGGCCCCATCTACTTCCCATTCACCACTGTCACATATCATACTCTCCCACACCAAAGCAGATACACCACTATCAGGGAAACCACCACTCTTAACCATACTGCTACCTACTTCATCACCACCTTTGCATCTACCCTCTGTTGACCATAGAGCGGACAGGCCCGAGGTTTGTTTACCACCTCGAAAGAGTGTGGGGGGGGGCTTATGTATTGCTCCTTGGTCTAGAGTACGAGGTCGAAAGAGGCTTGTATACTTGATGCCGCTATACCGACTGGAGGTTTTAAGTGGAGACTATGGTTTTGTTGCCACCATGGATAGGCGATTAGGCGTGTCTAGAGAGAGATGACGGTTATGGGATCATTGACACTTGGGATGAGATTGCTGGTAGACATGCCAGGGGCACCAGCGACTGATGACATAGAGTTGGGTCGACGGATGACAGAGTTTGCCACTAGGGTTAGGCAAGACACATACGAGATCTATGTGAGGTTGGATGATGAGCAGACTGAGCGACAACTGATGGCTGGTCGGCTCAACATGCTGTATAGGGATAGGCGTGCACATGCTCGTACAGCTCTACTGATGGAGAGAGAGGCTAGGATGTCTCGAGAGGCTTGGGGATGATCCATGGACGCTAGTGATCTTGCACGTTCAGAGGTTATGTCACTGCGTACTACTGTATTGGGTCAGCAGGCAGTGATTACAGAGTTGCATTCAACGGACCGCAGGAGACAGGCACAGTTCATTGAGGCACTAAAGCTGCTGAAGGGACTACAGACCCAGATGACAGAGTTTTAGAGACAGCAGGGACCCGCTAAAGGTCCGGCACAGCCCGATGCACCAGAGGAGGCTGGTAGCAGTTCATAGATCATGTTATGGCTAGTTATTTTGTACAGCCTACTAAGTATTACGGGTAACTCCCGGCTAGTATGGCTTTAGGTTGTATATTTTATCTTGTAACCCTATCGTAGTGATATTTTGTATTGAACCAATTCATGTCTATGTTTTCCAATTATATATGGAATGGTGGTATTTCATGTCATTCTGTAATCGAATTTATTATGAATGAATGTCGATTTAGCTACACCATTGTTAACTTCAATTTAGTTGTATATTTCACATGTGTGTTGTGATTCTCTTTACTTATTGTGTATATGTCATGTCATGGTTATGATTCCCCCCCCCCCCCCCCCCCCCCCCCCCCCATTACCAAAATCTAACGGGTATTATTATTTTATTGTGATGGAGAAAAATGGCACAAAAAGAGCCACCATATTCAGACACGGCTTTGTAACAACGCACCATATTCTGTCACTAATGTCCAGCTTCAGGCAATGATTGACCAAGGCGTTACTGCCACTTTGGCAGCACGTAATGCTAACAGAAGCACGAATGGCGATGACAGCCATGTTTCAGGAACAGGTGTCAGAAGGACGGAATGAGTTGCTAGAGAGTACACTTACCCATACTTCATGAAGTGCCAACCTCATAAAAACTTTTTTTTTAAAAAAAAAGGCACGAAAGGAGTTGTCGACTTTATTGCAATGGTTTGAGAAATTGGGAAACTTGTGTTCGTATAAGGACTACTCGGTGGAGACAAATCAAGTTTTCCAGTTGTACTCGTCTCGCAGGTGTGCTACATTGAGAACTTCTAGGTTAGGATTGTATGGTCAGGATGTTGCCGTAATGCATTGACTTGGACAGACCTAAAAAGAAGATGACCGCAAGTACTGTACGAGGGTCAAGATTAAGAAACTGGAGGCTGAGTTGTGGAATTTGAAAGTGAAAGGTACCGACGTGATAGGGTACAACCAACATTTTTAGAAACTGGCATTGCTGTATGTTAGAATGTTTCTTGAAGAGTCTAACAAGAGAGAGATATGACCGTGGTTTTCCCGACATGATCCACGTTAAGTGTAGTGGCATCAAAGCCTAAGACAATGCAAGAGGCAATTAAAATAGCAACTGAGCTGATGGATAAGAAAATCCGGTACTGTTTGCTGAACGATCGGGCAGAGAACAGAGAAAGCAAGATGATAACACCAACAACCACAACATAACAAAACAAGATTCAGAACACTGGCGAGCCTACACTGCAAGATCTGGTGAGAAGAAAGCGCATACGGGGGATCTAAACCCTATGCGCTAAAATGCAAACTATACCAATGGATGGTCCATGTGTCCCAAATACCCAAGTGTAACCCGAGTTGGCCATTCTGGCTCGTGGACGTGTAGGTGTAAATGCCAACAATGCTAACAATCAGAGGGGCATTGGGTCAGGTCAGAAGCCTGCTTACTATGGGTGTGGAGTTCAGGGATATTTTAAGAGGGAATGTATAAAGCTGAAGAACAACAACAATTGCGGTAACCAAGTTAGAGGTGGCAATGCTCTAGCCAATTTGTATGCGGTAGGGCATGCGGGGACAAACCCAGACTCCAACATCATGATGGGTACGTTCCTTTTAAACAACCGCTATGCTTCTATCTTATTTGATACTGGTGCCGATAGGAGTTTTGTGTCTACTGCATTTAGCTCATAAATTAATATCACACCAACTGCATTAGATCACTATTATGACATTGAACTAGCCGATGGGAGAATAATTAGGTTGAACACTATCCTTAGAGGTTGTACATTAAACATCCTGAACCACCCATTCAACATAGACTTAATGCCGTAGAATTTGGTAATTTCAACGCTATAATTGGTATGGATTGGTTGATAAAGTACCAAGCAATCATTGTGTGTGCCGAGAAGATCGTTCGTATCCCCTGGGGAAATGAAACTCTAATCGTTCATGGTGACGGAAACAACCGGAGAAACAAGGCTCGTCTGCACATTATCTCGTACACCAAAATAAGAATACATGCTAAAAGGATGTCCAGTCTTTTTGGCAAACGTTACTACAAAGGAGAAGGAAGACAAGTCAGAGAAGAAGCGACTTAAGGACATATTGATAGTTCAAGATTTTCCTGATGTATTCCTTGAGGACTTGTCGGGTTTTCCTCTGACTCGACAAGTGGAATTTCAAATCGATCTGATACCTGGTGCTGCACCTATGGCACGGGCACCTTATCAATTAGCGCCTTCTGAAATGAAAGAGTTGTCAGAGAAACTAAAAGAACTATCCAACAAGGGCTTTATAAGACCCAGGTCCTCACCTTGGGGAGCTTCGGTCTTGTTTGTCAAAAAGAAGGATGGATCATTTCGAATGTGCATCGACTATCGGGAACTGAACAAGCTGACAGTAAAGAATCGTTATCCACTTCCAAGGATCAACAATTTGTTTGATCAACTACAAGGATCTAGTGTTTATTCTAAGATAGACTTGTGATCAAGTTATCATCAGCTTCGAGTATGGGAAGAGGATATTCCAAAAATGGCATTCCGAACTCGATATGGTCATTACAAGTTCCAAGCTATGCCATTTGGCTTGACTAACGTACCAGCGGTATTTATGGACCTCATGAAGCATGTGTGCAAGCCATTTTTGGATAAATTTGTGATTGTCTTTATTAACGATATCCTTATCTATTCCAAGAACAAGAAGGAACATGAATAACACCTTAAAGCAGTTTTGGAATTGCTTAAGAAAGAGATGTTGTATGCTAAGTTCTCTAAATGTGAATTTTGGATTCCTAAGGTACAATTTCTTGGCCACAGGATTGATAGTCAAGGCATTCACGTGGACCCTGCCAAAATTGAATCCATAAAGGACTGGGAATCTCCTAAAACACCAACGGAGATTCGCCAATTCTTAGGTCTCGTTGGGTACTACCGAAGATTCATCGAAGGATTTTCGAAGATTGCCAAGTCGATGACCAAGCTTAGTCAGAAAGGAGTTAATTTTGATTGGGGAGACAAGCAAGAAGCCGCCTTCCAATTATTAAAGCAGAAGTTGTGCAGTGCACCAATTCTAGCTTTACTTGAAGGAAGCAAAGATTTCATAGTCTATTGTGAAGCATCGCATAAGGGATTGGGTGCTGTATTAATGCAAAGAGAGAAAGTAATTTCTTATGCATCACGCCAATTAAAAATTCATGAGAAGAACTATACAACTCATGATTTGGAACTTGGATTGGTAGTGTTTTCTCTGAAACTTTGGAGACACTATTTATACAGAACCAAGTATACGGTGTTCACGGATCACAAAAGTCTACAACATATTCTTAATCAAAAGGAGCTGAATATGAGGCAGCGTCGTTGGTTAGAACTGCTCCGTGATTACGACTGTGAGATCCGTTATCACCCGGGGAAAGCAAATGTTGTTGCTGATGCCTTGAGCAGGAAGGAACGGAGTAAACCATTAAGAGTTCTAGCCTTAGTGATGACTATTGGCTTGGATATTCCTAAACAAATCCTAAATACTCAGACTGAAGCATGAAAAACAGAGAACATCATACACGAAGATGTTGCAGGCATGTTGGTTAAAAAGTTTAAGGATCCGAAGAAATTTAGAACGGAAAAGTTGGAACCTCGTGCGGATGGAACTCTATGCTTCAATGGCATGAGTTGGTTACCATGTTATGGTGACTTGAGGACTGTGATTACGCACGAGTCCCACAAGTCAAAATATTATATCCATCTGGGTTCTGACAAAATGTATCAGGACATGAAGAAGCTATATTGGTGGCCT